>WBZZ01000141.1:97500-147500 GCA_019918135.1 Paulinella micropora
ACAGGGCTTTGGTTTCTTGGACGACACTTTTTTTGGGGGTGGGGGTGGGGGGGCCGCCGCAGGACAAAAAAAGATTCTTCCCCTCTCCTCTGCCAGCCGCAAAGTTAGTAACAAGAAAGAAAGATTGATTTAGCCAATGCTAAAAAAGCGGTGCAGAAACTGCGGTACCACGAAAGAAGAAGGAGAAGGATGTAAACAAGCCAAGACCGAGCCGGAAGATGCGGCCTCTGCTGAAACAAAAACTCCTACAACCCCGAGTGTTGGCCAGAAACAAGGCAGCTCCTGCCCTGACAAGCAAGAAGACTTCCTGAGGATCATGTGCAACATATAAAGCTCAGTTTAAGCAGGTATTGTATGTCCATATCTTTTCACGTCATAAATAGATATGGAAACTTGAAACATTTTAAAAATCTACATTTTTCTCAGCGTAAAAAGCGCAAGAACTTTTGGGTTGCCATGTGATTGATTTTCAAACGAATCTGTTTGTATGAGTAAAGGATGATTGGTTACTAGCGTGTAGGAATATGATAGCCATGCTTCTATAATGAACATCAATCAACTGAGCACTTTCTTGTTGTTGAAAATGTCTAATATCATAATAACTGACACTTTTTTCTTCTCTTTTTAGTCCATTTTCAAAGCTAAACTTCCTGAGCTTTCTGTGTTTTTGATTGTCAGTCCTTCATGTTCAAAGTACATTTCCATTTTTTCAAATTATCTCAAAAAATATGGAAACGTATAAGATGTAAAAAAAGAAATATTTGTAAAGCACACTGTGCTCAGGAATTTTGAAATCCACCCTTTTGTTTTTGTAATAATTTGTATACATAGAAAATGAATTATAATTACGATAATAATAGAAGAAAGTGATGATTATATTTCTATATAATGAATAAATAATTTCGAAATTATTATTTACCTTTTCGCATGTGTGAAGTCAGGACAACACATGATCTTTTTATGTGTTTATATCCATTTTCAAAGTTAAACTTCCTGAGCTTTCTGTGTTTTTGATTGTAAGTCCTTCATGTTCAAAGTACATTTCCATATTTTCAAACTAACTCAAAAAATATTGAAACATATAAGATGTAAAAAAAGAAATATTTGTAAAGCACACAGTGCTCAGGAATTTTGAAATCCACCCTTTTGGCTTTGTAATAATTTGTATGCATAGAAAATGAATTTACATTTTCTTTTCAAAAAAAAAAAATCTAGGAAACTATTTCATAATGTTGATTCCTTTTGCATGTCTGAAACGTAATACTATCACAACATGATTATGCAAATATTTTTTCACCAAAAATCATTTTTTCTTTTTTTTGATATTATATTATTATTATTATTATTATCATTATTATTATTATTATTCTTTCTTCTTTCTTTCTTCAGTCTTTCTTCTTTCTCCTTTCTTCTTTCTTCTTTCTTCTTCTTCTTCTTCTTCTTCTTCTTCTTCTTCTTCTTCTTCTTCTTCTTCTTCTTCTTCTTCTTCTTCTTCTTCTTCTTCTTCAGAATCTTCTTCTTCTTCTTCTTCTTCCTTCTTTCTTCTTCTTCTTCGTCTTCTTCTTGTTCTTAGTTATTGTTGTTGCTTGTTATTATTGTTGTTATTGCTGTTTATTTCTGTGTTTTATATTATTATTGTTATTATTGTTATTATTGTTATTATTGTTATTATTGTTATTATTGTTATTATTGATGGAGGCGCATGTGCAGAAATGCATCAGCCATTGACAGAGAAGCACTATTGTTATTATTATTATTATTATTATTATTATTCTGGAGGGGTGCACAAGATGGCACTCCATGGGAAGAGGAGGTGGTTGGGCCTCTCCCCACGAAGGTGACCGCTTGGGGAGGGCGGTCACCGGGATATGCGCAACTCTCAACTGGGCATTTACTCGGTAGGGGTTCGGCCAGGCAGGTTGTGGGGTTGTCTGTTGGATTGTTGGTTGGCTCGTTTTTCTTGGCTGTTGGTTTGGGTCTGGTTTCCTGGTTAGCCCATTTTCGCCGAATTTCCTGCCGAGTAAATGCCTGGGGGCTTCCAGTTCCGGTTTGGTGATCTTGTTGAGGTGAGCATTCGGAGGAAACAGTACCGAGATGGGTTGAAGATAGGATTCACATTGAACCGAGATGGGGCCGAGTTGACCTGTTCCAACTCGGCTCCATTTCGGCTTCATGTTCATCCTATCTTCATCCTATCTGGGTTTTGTCTCCTCCCTATCTTCGCTTCTTCGGGCTTGCCTAACTGGAACACATGATGAGCGCACGTTGGAGAGGGGCTTCAGTCGGTCCCAATGCCTGCCAGTGCCTTGCTGCGTTGCCGTGCCTTGCCCCATGCATTCACACCCTCCACCGTTGCATTTCTAACTGAGCAGCTTCGGCTGGGATTACTATACTTGTCTGTAAGACCCTATAGGTACCGCTAGGTTCGCGCCTTCTATACCCACGTGGGGGAAGGAGTTTCAGCGGCACGCCGTCCGATCTGGCTCCACTCGGGGACACCCGTACCTCATGATGTGTATTGTTAGGAGCAGCTGAAAGTCCATAAGGCATGAGAGTAGAGGCGTTGGCGATGCGATGGAGAGTGTGTGTAGTGCGTGAGGCAGGTTCTGGCGACGCTGGGGGTGCTGGCGGGCGCCGAAGGGCACGAAGCGACGCGGCAGCGTCCAGTGACACCGGCGGAAATGCGTGTAGTGTGTGTTGCAGATACCGCCGATGCTATTTGCATGGACGGGCGCTTTCCTCGGCGTAAAGAGGCGCGGCGGTGATGGCCAGCGACATTGGCCGTCTACTACTCTCAATGGATTACAAATACGCGAAGCACGGAGCTACCACTGTGGCCCTTATGGGACAAGGTAGAATCGCCGAAGACCTGGACAATCCCCGTGGGAATGCCTCTTCGACGGGCTCTGGCCCGATGTCCCAGGATGGGAGGATGAGGGCTCGCGTATATGACGGAATTCCTGAACCACGTGGAGAGGCTATCTTAGCTGCGCCTCATCCTTCCTCCCCAAACCTGGCACACGGGTCGGCGCTTCAACATAAGGCGAGCGGCGCTATATGGCAGATGGCACCGCCGCCTCGACGGTACCGGCGGGTAGATCGGTACGACAAGGACGGGCGTAATCTGATTGTCTGGGGGCTCTCAGAACGCGCCAATCTACAGGAGATCGCCTCCAAAATGAGCGGTCTTGGTCTGGTGGTCCCGGTAATGGAGTGGCAAGGCCAGCGAATGTCTCGTCACCTGGAGCTGGTCTACGAGGACGATGACAGCAGGCAGACGGCGTTGCAGCAACTCAAACATCTCAAATTCTTCGGCAGAGGGGTCAATGTGGCCCTTGGGCGCAGGTTCAGGGACAGGGAACGTGTCCGAAGGCTTATTCGCATCCATCTGCGTGGGGAAGCGGCGGTCCGGAAGGAGGAAGCTGCGACGGGATATCGCGTCTTGCCTCTGCATGAAGAATGTGTCGATGATGTGCAGGTGGTGTCTTCGGAATTGGCTGCCGATGCACCTAAGTGCGTGTCTGAGTGTGCTGATATGCATGTGGTGCCCCTGCATTCGGCGGCCAGTGCAGTGGGGGACCAACCTGCGCAAGCACCTGCAGAGGGGGGCAGCACGAGGGCGGAAGCCAAGCGCGGCCGTCGGGTCCGGAAACGAGCCAAGAAGCACCGCTCCAAGCAGTTCGATACCGGCTTCAAGCTACTCGTCGCGAGTCACAACTGGCAGGGTAAAACGGGATACGACAACGTAGGCACGGCGGAATGGGCATCATTCTACAAGCACGAGGGCTGGCTAGTCATCGGGGCTCAGGAGCACCGCATGGGCAAGAAGCAACTTTCCAAATGCAGCCTGGATGGATTCCGGATTTTTGGAAAACCTGCGGAGGTCAGCGAGAAAAATCGCTGCAAGGGTGGGGTTCTATTCGCGGTTGCTAACTTCCTTGGTCCGTATTGCAACCTGGTGTCAGCCCCCGTCGACCACCGGCAGCAAGTGTGGCTGCGTATCGCCTCGGGTGTTACCGGCGCTCAGGATATCTATGTGGGCAACGGCTACTTTCCCCAGGAAACGCAGGAAGAAGAGTCGTCAGAGGCGTATGCGGCCTGGCAGGCAGCTATAGCTTTTTTTGGAGCCAAAGGTCTTGTGGTCACGGTGGCGGATGCCAACGCGAAGCTCGGGCCGGCATGCAGCCGAAAAGAGGAGGGCATCGTCGGTCAACACGGGGAGGTCGATGATAAGGGAGCACCGGTACGTTCGGAGAACGGCAAGAGACTCGCGGCTGTCCTCGTCGCTACGGGCCTGCGAAATCTGAGCGGCTTCTCGTGCCCAGTGGAAGGGTCCTACTGGTGGTCCCGGCGTGAGCAGCGCGGCATGGGCACAGGCAAGCACCTCCTCGATTACATCTGCGCGTCGCCTGGCTTGGCATCTGGAGCAAAGTTCGGAGTATGCGAAGATGATCTTGATACGGACCACAAGGCAGTATGGGCCGAACTGACGTGGAGCGGCCAGCGCCGACCAAAGCGGGCTGCGAAACCTTACAGGTCCTTTCGTGTTGATAAGCTTATTGGTGCTGGTGTCTCGGGTAATGATCACGCTGCGAAGCAAGCGCTGGATTATCTACGCGACAAGTTCGATGACGTATTCCAGCATTGCCTACAGAAGCTTGGAGTGCATCAGCTGCCTGAGCTTGACCTATCGGGTGGTGCCGACAGCCATCGGGTGGTAGATGACGTCACCGAGCGAGTGGCGCAGTCCTTCCGAATGGCGGCGCACCGGGTCCTTGGCTCCAGATGTATACGACCCCGTTTCACCAACAATTGGTTCGACGGGGAGCTAAAGGAGCTCATTCAGCAGCGCCGGGAGGCCTACGCAGCATACAGGAGGGATGAATCGAATGCGGAAGCCCGTCTGAATTGGCTACGGCTCCGCAAGCAAATTCGGAAGGCAACTCGGGCCAAGAAGTCCGCCTCCTTCAAGCAAGTGCAGGAAGAAGCGGTCAAATGTCAACGCGAACAATCCTCAAAGCGCTTTTGGCTACTCGCGAAGCGGCTTGGCGGGGCACGCAGAACGAAGGTCTCCGCGCCGGTGCAAAGGGAGGATGGCTCACTGGCGTGTACGCTGCCGGAAAAGGTCGCTCGGTGGGAGGAATTTCGGAGAAATTCGGTGAAGCCACGGGAAAATCCGGCAAGTGCGGCTGTTGTGGTGGAGTGCTGTGCAGAAGCAGGCTCGCTGGAGTGGGAGGAAGCCGAAGCTAAGCGGCAGTTCCACTGGAACGATCGCTTCAGAGATGAGGTGGCCCGGGCTATGAAGGAGCACGAAGTAGGTGAAGACACTTGCGAAGAGCTGGACAAGCCGTTCACGCAAGAGGAGGTCCTTGCAAGGCAACGTGCCCTGAATAACCACAAAGCTTGTGGCGAGGACAAAGTGAAGAACGAGATGCTCAAGTATGGCGGCGCCTACATCAATGGCTACTTAACGCAGTACTTCAACTGGATTCGAGAAGCCGAGAGGACTCCAAAAGCTTGGGGCAAGGGAATCATCGTCAATATCCCCAAGGGTGGGGATCCTACGGATCCTGACAACTGGAGGGATATCTCGATTATTAGTTGCCTTGGTAAGCTGTATCTGTCCTTATTAGCTACTCGTCTAACGCTCTTCGTGGATGGCCCGGATAAGCTACGTCCAGAGCAGGGAGGCTTCCGCCCGGGGCGTCGCACTACGGATCAGGTCTTTACCCTTTGGCAGAGGTTGAAGGGGCGTCAGCAGCAGAAGCGGGAGTCGTATATCCTGTTCGTCGATCTACGCAAGGCTTTCCCGTCTGTTTGGAGAGATGGTCTATTTGAGAGGTTCTGGAAGCTGGGTGTAAGGGGCAAGTTCTGGCGCACGCTACGCAGGTGCTACGAGCAGACTTCGTCGCAAGTGCTAGTTGATGGAGCACTCACCCCCGAAGTACTGGAGGGTGTAGGCGTCCAACAGGGGTCCCCTCTCTCTCCCACACTCTTCAACGTCTTTATGGATGAGCTGTGTGATCGGCTGGCGAGTGCCCTCAAGATCACGGATGTGAAGCGGCTGAACGACATCAAGGCACTTCTATACGCGGACGACGTGGCCCTCATCGCTCACAGTCGCACCGAGCTCCAGAAGATGGTCAATGTTGTGGCCAAGTTCGCGGAAGATTACAGGCTGGAAGTCAACTTGAAGCCCGGCAAGACGGAAATCATGCCCATTTACACGTCGAGCAAGGCGAAACGACCAAGTATCAGGGAGCGAGGTGAGCCCGTGGTGTGGTTTCGCGGCCAGAAGCTTTGTGTCACCAGTCAGTACAAGTACCTGGGAGTGGTTATCACCGACGACCTGAAGTGGAAGGAGCAGGCCCTGCGGGCTACGCGTGTCACTGAAGTCGCCACCGCAGGTTGGTACTCTTTGTGGTGTGCAGGTGAGATACAAGCTAGGTATCGTCTCATGTGCTGGAATCAACTTGTGGGGGCCAAGCTGAAGTACGCCTTCGATGTCTGGCGTGCCCCCGTATCGCAGCTCACCAAGCTGGAGGCAGCAATGCTGCGCCCCATGAGGATGATTCTCGGCATCAGCCCTAAGACAAGCAAGTGGATTACACTCTTTCTGGCGCGCTCTTTGAGTGCGGAGCGTTTGCGGCGGGCGGCGCAACTGAAGTTCTATGGACGGCTGCGTGTTCTACCGGAGAAGCGATTTCCTGTCATCGCATCTCAAGTCAAATCCGACTGGACTGCGGAGGCCGAAGGCGCTATCAGGGACTCAATGGATCTACAACAAGGGCTTCAGGAGCTCCTAAATAGCTCAGAGAAGGACCTCGAGGGTTGGTTTTTGACGTTGGACAAGTGGGCCCTTCAGCAGGACGTCAAGATGGTGCAGCAACTGATGTGGGACAAGCGAGAGGCAGGCAGCGATCTTACTGATGGCCTGCGAGTCATCCTAAGACAAGTCTTTGGAACTAAGGAGTTCCCAAGATGGGTAGCCCTTGATGATGCGCATTATAATCTGCTTCGGAGAAGGTTGCTCAGCTGCAACAACCGCCTTCGGTTGTACCGCAGCAAGTTGGTCAGTGGCATGTCCCCTCGCTGCTTCTGTTGTCATGATGATGTCAATGAGTCCCTTGCGCACTTCTTATGGGATTGCCCCATGCATGAGGGGAGACGTAAGCAGCTGTTGCTGAGTATGCAGAGGCTCGGTGGCATGGCTGTGGGGGCTGCTGAGGGGGATGGAGGGAGTGAGGAGGGTGGTGAGGTCGTAGGCGGTGAGGTTGTGGTGGAGGATGTGTTGCTTGGGCGGGAGCGGGAGGGCTCTGTGCGGCAGGGTTGGGATGATATGTCGCCTGTGGATCAATCACGATTGTTTTGTAAGTTTTTTCAGGGGAAGTCGCGCTTCCGCAGTAACTTTAGGCTTGCTGCGTTGTTAGGGGTTACAGCGTTGCGTCCCCCTCCAAAGTTGGATGTGTTGTTTGGATCATATGTGTCTGAGTGTTGGTCTGCTAGGGAGGGTAAAAGGGAGGAGCTTGGGGTGGATGATGGGGGCGAGGAGGTGATTGACCTCACTGAGGTTCCATCAGCTTCTGTCCCACCCTCTCCCCCAAGTGACGTTGATGTTGCGCGGCGCGGCCGTCCGCGCAGAGTGGACGTCCTGGCTAGAGAGAGGGGTTCGGGAGCGCAGCGTAGTGTCTCGGAGTTCTTCTCTTCAGCTAACACCCTCGCATCTAGCTCTTCATGCACTTCACAGCCCCCATCTGCCCCTGCTGTTGCTGTTGCTGCTATGTCTGTTTGGTGTTCTGACAATGCGTTGGGATCGGCTGACCCCGGTGACCCAATGGAGGCACATGTCCAGGATCTGGATCTGATGCTATAGTCTGAGGAAGCCTATTATTATTATTATTATTATTATTATTATTATTATTATTATTATTATTATTATTATTATTATATATTATTCAGCCCAATGGCCTCAAGGCGTTAAACTGTGACGCCAACTCATAACCCTTTGGTGGTAGATGCTGGGGAGGAGGGTCGTTGCGCGCGTAAAAGATCTTAAACTCCGCATATGCTGGTTGATAGCCCAGGACCCAGCAGACACCAGATTGTTATGGGTGGGGTTTCGAGGCAGCTCTAGCAACCGCGCTTGGTGTATGCACTTGCACATTCGGTGACGTCTTGCAAGAGGTTGCTGGGACTGCGGAATAACCTCGGCTTAGTGCAGTCTTGCCCTCAGGAGCTCCATCGGTGGCCCCGATCATCAGGCGAGAGACTGACACGGGGGGGGGGGGGGTGGAGGACCTCGAACAAGGGTATTGGAGGCTTATGTCCGTTGAGGATATGCCATAAGCTGCATCAGTACGCCTCAGATATAGTATTATTATTATTATTATTATTATTATTATTATTATTATTATTATTATTATTGTGGACACCGTGATAGCCCAGTGGTCAAGTTCTACCATCTGGGCCCTGTCGCCAGTTCGATTCCCGTCGGTGCCACCAGTATTTTCATTGAACATACCGGTCCGTCTGGACCAGTATTTTCATTGAATATACCGGTCCGTCTGGAAGTGTTGGAACTGCCTTTGCGGGGGTGTCATTAGAGCTTATCGTCAATTCTTCGTACTCCCCTCACGGGTGAGACGATGGAGGCGCATGTGCAGAAATGCATCAGCCATTGACAGAGAAGCACTATTATTATTATTATTATTATTATTATTATTATTATTATTATTATTATTATTATTATTATTATTATTATTATTATTATTATTATTATTATTATTATTGCCCTGTCGCCAGTTCGATTCCCGTCGGTGCCACCAGTATTTTCATTGAACATACCGCTCCGTCTGGACCAGTATTTTCATTGAACATACCGGTCCGTCTGGAAGTGTTGGAACTGCCCTTGCGGGGGTGTCATTAGAGCTTATCGTCAATTCTTCGTACTCCCCTCACGGGTGAGACGATGGAGGCGCATGTGCAGAAATGCATCAGCCATTGACAGAGAAGCACTATTATTATTATTATTATTATATTTTTATTATTATATGGACACCGTGATTGCCCAGTGGTCAAGTTCTACCATCTGGGCCCTGTCGCCAGTTCGATTCCCGTCGGTGCCACCAGTATTTTCATTGAACATACCGGTCTATTTCTGGACCAGTATTTTCATTGAACATACCGGCCCGTCTGGAAGTGTTGGAACTGCCCTTGCGGGGGTGTCATTAGAGCTTATTGTCAATTCTTCGTACTCCCCTCACGGGTGAGATGATGGAGGCGCATGTGCAGAAATGCATCAGCCATTGACAGAGAAGCACTATATTTTTATTATATTTATTTATTTGCTATGTTTTGTGCAGATAATGGGTCTAGCGACTGCTTTATGCGGCTGGCAGCGTACGCGTGTTCAGTTCAAGGAAGTGCATAAAAAAATTTGTGCATTGTGGTTGGCTAAACAAAGATGGAATGTTTTGATTTATTACCAGTGCATCAAAGAAACAACGTAAGAATTTAGAATGTGCATCAGTTTGTGATGCTCCGAGCTGAGTTATGTCCACGAGGAAGTACTTCATGCGTATTACCATCACGACATTTCAGACTGCAGAACGACAGCTTGCCGTCAGGTCGTCAGCTGCATAGATCGCGATGTCGTGTCTCTTCTTCACGCTCCCGCTCTCCAGCATCTCATGTATCTTCTTCACGCCCCCTCTCTCCAGCATCTCACGCACCAGTCAGCAGCTGTATTAAGACACAAGATCAACAAGTCGCAGTGTCACTAGCTGTTCTCACGCCTAGCTTGCAACTTGTGCTTCTGATATTCTACCTTTGGTTTATATCCAGACAAGATATGAATAAGCTGATTCATATGTTGATCGGGAACACGGCTGTGCTAGCTCCAGTAAAAATAGACTGGGTAGATACAGTCACAGGAGACAATGCATGTGGTTTATTCGCAACCACAGACCTGCCGGCTGGATTCAAGTTAGGATTACTGAAACCAGGCAATGTAAACTTATCTGACATCAGAGATTCACCTCGCAAACGTGCTGCCTCTGTTCATTTTTGCATGAGAACAAAAGACGGGCTTGTGGTGGGGCTTCAACCTATCTTTGCAATCAATCCTAACTGTTTGAATGCTATGCATATACTGAACAGCGCGCTTCGGTTTTCCAAGACAACACCTAACGCTAAGATAGAGAAAGGCACAAATTGTGTCGCACTCTCGTTGCCAGTGTTTGAAGGCGAGGAAATCCTTCTACATCAGTATGTAACAAAATCAGACTTGAGCGCACTTGATCGCAACGAATTACCTACTGCAGCAGAAGCACACTTTTTGTTTATGCGGACAGCATGCCGGCATCAAAAAGCTATTCCAGTTTTCCAGATTCAATGGAGAAATGAGCTTAAACTTTTTTTTCATAGTTCCACCAACACTGGAACCTCTTCAGTCTATGACTCCGCCTATTCAGTGTGGATAAAAAAGAAGCACGATCTCCTTGATTCGTGCGACAGCCCTGCTTCGATAGAGCTCCTTGACTCTTGTGACATCCCTGCTTCAACAGAACTCCTTGATTCGTGGGATAGCGCTGCTTCGATAAACCTTCTTGATTCGTGGGATAGCTCTGCTTCGATAGAGCTCCTTGCTCCACATCAAGGTTTTGAGGTAGTCGTGATTGTTGCTGTCGCAATATATATTACAACATTATCGTGTTAACAGTCTGGTGGTGATGCTTCAGACGATACTTCTGTTAATGAGGTGACGAAAAACACATACGTACCTACCTAGCTACATATCTACATAGTCCATCCACCTATCTATTTATCTACCGACCTATATATATACATATTTATATATTTATTGAACCATCTAACTACTTACCTACATACTTTCTTATTTATTTATCTACCTACCTACCTACATAGACTGCTAATTGTGCTTGTGTTTTAAACTTTTGCAGGAATCTTTTGATTCTGAGGAAATGTCTTCACAAGTGCGAGTGGTACGGTTGATCACTTCCTTGCTTAATAAACAATGTTTTTGGATGCAGGATCTTGAAGAAGGAAAGACGTTTTCGTGGTCTTGTGGTTATCTTTGTGGAGCAACAGCTGGAGCACTTCAACATACGTCTGGCGCTGACGATTTGGAAGAACATTGTTCATTTGATACTAGAGTCAAAAGTTCCAGTCAGCCTTTGTTTTGGCCATGAGCCTGAATATTCCTACAACTGTGCGATCTCGTCGGACTACTAGGCCATACAAAATGGTGAAACGAAAGCCTCGACCACCCAAGCTACAGAGAGAAGGATCATTTGAGCGCTGGTTGGGAATGAGGTATGCAGAGCTCGACGAGGATCTGAAATCGATATGTGCAACAAATGGAGATGCAATGTGAGGATTTCAACTAGTGATGTGATCACCGAGCGCATTTCATCATGCTCACTTTCTCTTCAGGAACTGACAAGGTCAGTTGAAGAAAAACTAAAGGTGATGGTTGCATCCAACAACCAGTGGCAGTACATTTTCAAGGGTGAAAAGGTGTGGAAAAAGATGTGGATGAAGATCCATGGTGTTGGTAGAGGAATAATGAAAAGAGCAAAGGAGCCTGTGAAAAACAGCATGAAAATCACTGTCAAAGATAGTCCCGCAAGCCCCTTCACAGAAGATATAGTTGGAATGCTTCTTTGCGAGAAACGGCAGCTCCAGTCTGGACTTGATGACACTTCATGTGGTGTTTGGAAACTACAGGACCTCAGCTCCAAAAATGATTCATACGAGTTCATCAAGGCTGGCGAGTGAAATGTTTGAAGTTGATGGAAACAATGACATGCAAGCTTTCTCCAGAGAACCCACCTAGTCTTGATCTAGTCAACAAAGTTTGGAGAAGAGACTTCAAAAACATCAAACAAATCAGAGGTAACTTATCTCTGGCTTTATCTGCCTCTGGATCTGTCTTCTTAGTTTTGTTTTGCTTTTTTTCTGTTTTGTTCAGACACTGATTGGGCTAAGGACTCCATTTGCACTTTGCTAGCATTTGAGTGCCAACTTTGAAGCGTGAGAGGCTCAGAGGGTTTGATAATGAAGCCGCGGTTCAAGACTTCAAACGAAGAAACGAACTGCATCATAAGGTTCATCGAACAACTAGACTTGGCAGTATGAAGCGAAAAATGGGAGCGCCTGGAGATAAGTTTTCTACTACTGTTTCCACAGACATGACACCTCCTGTGCAGTTTCCTGCCTGCCGTCGGGCTGCGCCAGAGTTTAAAGGTAAGTTTGTTATCCGTTACTGTCTTGGCGTCACATCCATGTACACATCAGGCAGAACATTTATTTTTGCTTACAACGAGTCTGTTGCTCATGACATGAATAGCAACGTCACCATGTTGTATCATGTTCTGAGATGGGAGCTATGGTCGCCACGCACTATGGCTGCATGGCTTCTAAACCTTGAATGTGATGAAGCGGGTGACAACACTGGCTTGTCCACCTTGAGTTTTATAAATCGGATCGTAATCAAGGGATGGCGTTGGCAGACCCAGCTACACCGATTGGTTCCGCATCACTGCTACTCGAGTGATGATCAGAAATTTCGGAGCAGCCACGTGGGCTCGTCACCCCAGAAATCAGTAATAAAACTTTTAATAGTTTCTGGTGGAGTATCCGGGATTCGCCCCGTTCTCCTTGGTACAAACTCCTCCCTTTTTTCTTCTCCTACTTTCGCATGGAAACAGTATCCGTTAGTAATATGGACATCTGTTCCTACTCCTTCCGCGAATACAATCAGGATGGGTCTTCGTTCTAGTTTCGTGATCACCAACGTGGCGCAGGCATTGGCGAAGGTGCTGGCGTCTTTCAAGAAAAAGAAGGAATCATTTGTTTTATTGATCGTCAAGACCAATTATGACTGGGAAAAGTTTTTTCTTCCTTGTATTCATCGAAAAATCAAGTTTTACAATCGTCCGGTGGCTTGGAGGTTCACTGCGAGCTCTGAACCAAATGGCCTTCCAACAGGGGAGTACAAAAGGTGGGGAGACTCCCAGGAGCACTGGCACGGGTCTGGTGATAAGCCCACCATGAATGGAGCTCCTCCGATCAAGTTTTTATTGTAAACTTCCAGGTATCAATTTTTTTCAAATCAATAGTACATTATTTTTCATTTATTGATACTTGTCTTATCTCATGAGCAATTTCTGTTTGCATGCATGCACTAGAGAACGACGTCCCAGACAAGCTCCCGCCCATCGACTTTGCCACACCCAAACTGAAGAAAGACGTTAGGAAACTTGTGAGAAAGTTTGGCAGTGAGCAAGAAATAGAGCAGGTCGAGGAGATGATCGAGAACCGGTCGCTAGCAGGTCTACAGTATGATGGCGAGGAAGGGGACGGTGACTTGTCTGGTCGCCCTGCTCATTTTTCGTGTGTCGATCGCTCGGGAGAGTTGTGGAGGGTTGATGTTAGAGTTTTAGATGAACTAGCTCCACAACCTTGGGCGATTTCGAGAGAAAGAGAAGCAAAGGTGAGAAGCCTTACTCGTCTTGCTGAAGAAGAGCGATTGAATCTTCCTCGTATTGTGTTGGACAATGACCGGTCAGTGGCACATCCGCCATGGCATGGTGCTAGAGAGCTGTCGCAACACGAGCTTCAACAGAACGCTGCTTTTGATCGTGAAGGTCAGCCATGGAAGATCGTTGCAACTCTTCTTCCTACTGTGTCTGACTCAAAAGAATTGAAAGGTTTGAAAATCCACAAGAAGACATTTATTGCTTGGATGCGTGAACACGAAGTCCCACATATGTACTTGGCTGCAGATGGAAAAAGGAAACCACTTACAAAACCAGAGTGTGTGAAGGCTGTTTGGCAACACTTTCAGAGTTGCAGCTGTGACCTCGAAAGCGATGCTGATAGCAACGCAGCGAGAGATAGTGGTCGTGGTATGGTGCGTAATCATGCTCGCGGTAGGGTGGGTGGTCGTGGTCGAAGTCATGCTTGCGTTCGTGGTCGTGGTCGTGGTCGGGGTGGTGGCCCCAGACGAAGAAGGAGAAGAGAAGAAGAAGAAGAAGAAGAAGAAGAAGAAGAAGAAGAAGAAGAAGAAGAAGAAGAAGAAGAAGGAGAAGGAGAAGAAGAAGAAGAAGAAGAAGAAGAAGAAGAAGAAGAAGAAGAAGAAGAAGGAGGAGGAGGAGGAGGAGGAGAAGAAGAAAAGCACAGCAGCGCACGAAGGTATCGTGGTCGAGGTCGTGGTCGAGGCCGTGATCGAGGCCGCAGTGATCGAGGCAGTGGTCCAGGTCGTGGACGGAGTGGTGGTCGTGCTCGTGGTCGGGGCGGTCGTGCTCGTGGTCGGGGTGGTCGTGCTTGTGGTCGTGGTGGGGTTCAAGGCAGGCAGAGAAAGAGAAGGAAGATTGAAAGGATGCACGAGGAAATTGATGATTTGCTAGACAGGAAAGATGATATAGCAGCGGATAGTGGCAGTAGTAGTGATACCGATGATAATGCCAAGCGTAGCGATGCGGACTTGGTGTGTGTTGAATGTGGCTATGTAAATGAGGAGCAGGATTTCTCTTTGAGATGTCCAGTATGTTATGATGAAGAATGAACCTCATGTTTTCCTTTCGAATGTAGACCGATGATAATTGGATTGTAAGCATCATGAGTGTGGCGTGAGGAATTTCACTTGATCTAACTTATTTTGCTTGGTCTGTCAGCCCCGACCTCCACCCTCCTCCACCTGCTATAACTAAACATTCGACAATCTTGGGGGTATCCCTTTTTCCGAAATTTTCCATGAAGTATATGGACTTTTTTGAAAACGTGTGGAAATGAAAGGAAATGAATTCCCTGATTGCAGAACATATAAAAATAATATTAAAATATGTTTTTATTAATTGTAATACACTTTAACTTCATCTTCAAAGGTGGGCAGGAACCGGTCCGACACGGTAATTTTTCTACTTTTTCGTAGTCCCGGCTACCATGAATCTATGATGATAACAATGCCGAACATGCAGAATTTGCTTTTACTGTTTATTCTTGCTTATATTAAGCATTTTACTATATTAAGACATGGTTTTACCTTCAAAAAATTCTGTTTGCCCGCTGTGACGTACGCTGGTACGTAGAGGGGGGAGGGGGGGGGGGGTGGGGGGGGGAATGGGTCGGAGGGAGGACGCTTCACATCAGATTCTGGTGCATTATCAGAGTTAAACAAATTTCTAATTTCAGTTTTTAGAAGAAGCGTTACAGTTGCAGTTGCCCTAGACAAAAACCATTATGAAAAAGTCGGACCCAGAAAAATTCATTCAAAAAAAATAATCACATACGACCACGTCCACGTCCACGTCCACGTCCACCCGCAGCACGACGTGCGCGGCGACGTCCGCGCAAACGGATTCCTGAGTTACGCATTCTCCAACTTGCGTCGGAGCGATCTGAATCATCTACAATATGGATAGCATCATGTTAAGGAGGAGAAGAACAAGAAGAAGAAGAAGAACAGCTCATTCGATTCCATAAGCTCGTCGAAGTTCAATCGAAGCTCGTTGGATAATTCCGCATCGTCCACGCCGACCAGAGGAGGAAGCAATCCAGGGTTGATAGATGCAGCATCACCGTTTGAATCCGTATCTGAACACTCTTCGTCGACGTTCTACGCAAACAAGATCGCTTATGAACATTAACCAGCATGAACATAGACAGGTAGAGAAAAAAAATTACCATGGAGCCAGTAGGAAGATATAGTCTAGAGCTGCTGCAGCTACTAACATCATATCCTGTAGTGACAGTAGAACTGTCTGACTGTTTCCAGCTGTCGAGGTTAGCATCAACGTCAGGAACACCTGCCTGTAAAAAAGAATCTTCTCAGTAATAATTTTCATTTATTTATTTTTTACCTGTGCATCACTCAAGCTTGATTTTTCTGTGATGACTGTAATGTCCGAGCTTTCCCTGGGCAGAAGCGTGCGGCGACTATCTGAAATTGAGGACACGCTGTCGAGAAGCTTCCTCTTTTTTTCCGGCGGAATAGATGATGACCTGGAGAGCGGTTGCTTTCCATCAGAACTAATACTGCTGACCGACGCTAAAAGTTCAACCTTTGCTTCATGAAGCAAGGAAATTGACTTAAGTGGAAGCGGATGTTCTTTCTCAGGAACGATGAAACATACATGACCAATGTCAGTCTCGAACAGGAAAACTGGGATTTTAGCTCCTTCCTTGGCAGCCTCTTTCAACCAGACCGGATGTGCATCGCTTGGCAGCGTAGCTATCTCTAGGTCTGGATTAGGCGCATAGCTGAGCAAAATCTCTTGATCTTTCGATATTGCGGTGGTGACAGTCACAATAGGAGTACCCTTGCTGACCTGACATTATTTACAACAATATTTATAGAAAAAATACAACACACGTAACAAAAACTTACATTGCATGGATGTATGTAACAACTAACATAATTTACCTTCACGTTCGGTCGGCAAGTGTCATCGTCGAGCTTGTTGAACCCTTGCGATGAAGAGTTGATGAGATGCATTGCATTCCTGCTCGATTCGTTAATGAATTTAATTGGATGCATCCCTGTTTGCAGGGAACTCCCAATTTTCATAGTGAAATGATCAGAAAATGCAGCATGATCTGCAGCACGCAAAGACTTTCCTCCTGGTTCGAGGAGCCCAAGCTGAAAAGAAGGAGGAAGGTATTATCAGCAAAGACTCCGTAGCCACCACCACGGTGTGCCACATATATCGGCGCCTTGCTAGCCCTCAGCATGGCATACCTAAAGTTTGAAATACACATGAAAAAAATGGCAGCGCTTCCCGTTAGAGGGAATCACTAAAAAAAAAAAAGGACAGAGAAAGGCTCACTGATAGAAGGCCACACACACTAGCTAGTTATACTAAAGCTAGTATCTATACTCCCCTCTTTAAACAATGCTATATAATAATAATAATAATAATAATAATAATAATAATAATAATAATAATAATAATAATAATAATAATAATAATAATAATAATAATAATAATAATAATAGATTTATCAGTCAATTGGCCTTTGATCCTGTCGGACATGTGCCTCCATTGGTAGCACGGGGCCGTTCGGTGACGCGGCTCCGCTCCAAAGACTCAATAATAATAATAATAATAATAATAATAATAATAATAATAATAATAATAATAATAATAATAATAATAATAATAATAATAATAATAATAATAATAATAATAATAATAATAATAGTGCTTCTCAGTCAATGGCGAATGCATTTCTGCACATGTGCCTCCATCGTCTCACCCGTGAGGGGAGTACGAAGATTTGACGATAGGCTCTACTGACACCCCCGCAAGGCAGCTCCAAGCAACAATAATAATAATAATAATAATAATAATAATAATAATAATAATAATAATAATAATAATAATAATAATAGTGCTTCTCTGTCAATGGCTGATGCATTTCTGCACATGCGCCTCCATCGTCTCACCCGTGAGGGGAGTACGAAGAATTGACGATAAGCTCTAATGACACCCCCGCAAGGGCAGTTCCAACACTTCCAGACGGGCCGGTATGTTCAATGAAAATACTGGTCCAGAAATAGACCGGTATGTTCAATGAAAATACTGGTGGCACCGACGGGAATCGAACTGGCGACAGGGCCCAGATGGTAGAACTTGACCACTGGGCTATCACGGTGTCCAAAATAATAATAATAATAATAATAATAATAATAATAATAATAATAATATATTGAAGAGGAAATGCAAAATCATGCCGGTCAGTTTCACAAACTTTTGTGCAGAGTTTTTTCCACAGATTGTTGTGTACAGAAGAAAAGAATAGCATTCCCGCTCATTCTGAGCTGGGAAAAGAGCGGGAATGCTGTTACATCTTCTCGAAATGTCATGCTCTCAATAAAATCTCTGCACAAAAGTTTGCAAAACAGCAATCCAAAAACGAGTTTCATCGAATTGCTGGTTTGTGAAAAATAGATTAAGCTGGGTCGTGCAATGTTAGGAAATGACATTTATAGCTTCAACAAACACGTTGCAGCAGAAACATGCAAGGGATGACATGAGTTGAGAGTACGTACTATGAAGGAAATGCAAAATCATGCCGGTCGGTTTTCACAAACTTTTGTGCAGAGTTTTTTCCATAGATTGTTGTGTACAGAAGAAAAGAATAGCATTCCCGCTCATTCTGAGCTGGGAAAAGAGCGGGAATGCTGTTACATCTTCTCGAAATGTCATGCTCTTAATAAAATCTCTGCACAAAAGTTTGCAAAACAGCAGTCCGAAAACGAGTTTCATCGAATTGCTGGTTTGTGAAAAATAGATTAAGCTGGGTCGTGCAATGTTAGGAAATGACATTTATAGCTTCAACAAACACGTTATAGCAGAAACATGCAAGGGATGACATGAGTTGAGAGTACGTAGGAAGGAAATGCAAAATCATGCCGGTCGCTTTTCACAAACTTTTGTGCAGAGTTTTTTCCACAGATTGTTGTGTACAGAAAAAAAGAATAGCATTCCCGCTCATTCTGAGCTGGGGAAAGAGCGGGAATGCTGTTACATCTTCTCGAAATGTCATGCTCTTAATAAAATCTCTGCACAAAAGTTTGATAATAACACGACCCTTTTTCCACACGTTCAAATTTCAGACCGGCCCGAGAAAAATTTTAAGGTTGAAGGCGCTGACTGGTAGTTATGTCTTTGGAATTCAACTCATTTTGCTCGTTTGTCAACGTGTAGGATCACTTTCTGACTCTGGCATGTCTACGAAGCACATTGCCAAGACTCTGCAAGCCATTCTCAAAAATTCGCGTGGGGAATTGTTCCTTAAAATCAACGGGTCTGCAGACGTGCTGCCCTTTGATTGTGTGGAGATTCCCCACGTCGTCTTTTGCAAGCATGATCTGGTATATGCTTGCTCACTTACTTACTTACTTATTTATTTAATGTGCAACATGCAGGGCAAAGGCGATTTGGAGGAGTTGGTCCGCGGCTTCAGCTACACCTGGAATGCACAAGGTATTATGTATGTATGTATGTATTTATAATGCATGCATCGTAGGGATCCTGCTCAAGAATAAGCCTGTGCCCTGGGACGACGGATTGGGAGAAGCTCCTCCCGCAAAAAGGCAGAAGAGACAGGAGAAGGAGAAGGAGAAGGAGAAGAAGGAGAAGCAAAAAAAGAAGGACAAAGGGAAGGAGAAGGAGAAGGAGAAGAAGAAGGAGGAGGAGAAGAAGAAGAAGGAGGAGAAGAAGAAGAAGAAGGATGAAAAGGAGAAGAAGGAGGAGGAGAAGAAGAAGAAGGAGGAGGAGGAGGAGAAGAAGAAGAAGAAGGAGGAGGAGGAGAAGAAGAAGAAGGAGGAGGAGGAGCAGAAGAAGAAGAAGAAGGAGGAGAAGAAGAAGAAGAAGAAGAAGAGGGAGAAGGAGGAGGAGGAGGAGGAGAAGAAGAAGAAGAAGAAGAAGGAGGAGAAGAAGGAGGAGGAGAAGAAGAAGAAGGAGGAGGAGGAGGAGGAGAAGGAGGAGGAGAAGAAGAAGAAGAAGAAGGAGGAGGAGGAGAAGAAGAAGAAGGAGGAGGAGGAGAAGAAGAAGAAGGAGGAGGAGGAGAAGAAGAAGAAGGAGGAGGAGAAGAAGAAGAAGGAGGAGGAGGAGAGGAAGAAGAAGAAGGAGGAGGAGGAGGAGAGGAAGAAGAAGGAGGAAGAGGAGAGGAAGAAGGAGGAGGAAGAGAGGAAGAAGATGGAGGAGGAGGAGAGGAAGAAGAAGGAAGAGGAGGATGACCAGCTGAGTGGGTTTCCCCCTCTGGATTCGGGGAAGGTTCGCGTGTGGGCCCACAAAGGAATTTTCACATTCCTATCCGGATTAGATTATCAAGACTGGTATTATTATTATTATTGTTATTATTATTATTATTATTATTATTATTATTATTATTATTATTATTATTATTATTATTTGCGGAATAACCTCGGCTTAGTGCAGTCTTGCCCTCAGGAGCTCCATCGGTGGCCCCGATCATCAGGCGAGAGACTGACACGGGGGGTGGAGGACCTCGAACAAGGGTATTGGAGGCTTATGTCCGTTGAGGATATGCCATTAGCTGCATCAGTACGCCTCAGATATAGTAAATATTATTATTATTATTATTATTATTATTATTATTATTATTATTATTATTATTATTATTATTATTATTATTATTATTATTATCATGGACACCGTGATAGCCCAGTGGTCAAGTTCTACCATCTGGGCCCTGTCGCCAGTTCGATTCCCGTCGGTGCCACCAGTATTTTCATTGAACATACCGATCCGTCTGGACCAGTATTTTCATTGAACATACCGGCCCGTCTGGAAGTGTTGGAACTGCCCTTGCGGGGGTGTCATTAGAGCTTATCGTCAATTCTTCGTACTCCCCTCACGGGTGAGACGATGGAGGCGCATGTGCAGAAATGCATCAGCCATTGACAGAGAAGCACTATTATTATTATCATTATTATTATTATCATTATTATTATTATTATTATTATTATTATTATTACTGGATACTGTAGCATAGTTTACAGAAAGGAGTTAGTTACTAGCTTTAGTATAGTTAGCTAGTGTGTGTGGCCTTCTATCAGTGAGCCTTTCCCTGTCTTTTTTTTTCGAGTATAATCCCTCTAACGGGAAGCGCTGTCATTTTTTTTTAATTTCATACTGTTATTATTATTATTATTATTATTATTATTATTATTATTATTATTATTATTATTTTATTATTATTATTATTATTATTATTATTATTATTATTATTATTATTATATTATTATTATTATGTGGCACCGCGATAGCCCAGTGGTTAAGGTCTACCATCTGGGACCTGTCGCCAGTTCGATTCCCGTCGGTGCCAGTATTTTCAAAGGATATTTTCTTTGAAAGTATTGGTCTGTCTGGAAGGCTTGGAGCTGCCTTGCGGGGATGTCAGTAGAGCCTATAGTCAAATCTTCTAACTCCCCTCGCGGGTGAGACGATGGAGGCACATGTGCAGAAATGCATTCGCCATTGACTGAGAAGCACTATTATTATTATTATTATTATTATTATTATTATTATTATTATTATTATTATTATTATTATTATTATTATTATTCCGTGATAGCCCAGTGGTCAAGTTCTACCATCTGGGCCCTGTCGCCAGTTCGATTCCCGTCGGTGCCACCAGTATTTTCATTGAACATACCGGTCTATTTCTGGACCAGTATTTTCATTGAACATACCGGCCCGTCTGGAAGTGTTGGAACTGCCCTTGCGGGGGTGTCATTAGAGCTTATCGTCAATTCTTCGTACTCCCCTCACGGGTGAGACGATGGAGGCGCATGTGCAGAAATGCATCAGCCATTGACAGAGAAGCACTATTATTATTATTATTATTATTATTATTATTATTATTATTATTATTATTATTATTATTATTATTATTATTATTATTATTATTATTATGGACACCGTGATAGCCCAGTGGTCAAGTTCTACCATCTGGGCCCTGTCGCCAGTTCGATTCCCGTCGGTGCCACCAGTATTTTCATTGAACATACCGGTCTATTTCTGGACCAGTATTTTCATTGAACATACCGGTCCGTCTGGAAGTGTTGGAACTGCCCTTGCGGGGGTGTCATTAGAGCTTATCGTCAATTCTTCGTACTCCCCTCACGGGTGAGACGATGGAGGCGCATGTGCAGAAATGCATCAGCCATTGACAGAGAAGCACTATTATTATTATTATTATTATTATTAGCTTTTTCTTCTGTTCCTCTTTTATTATTTATTATTATTATTATTATTATTATTATTATTATTATTATTATTATTATTATTATTATTCAGCCCAATGGCCTCAAGGCGTTAAACTGTGACGCTAACTCATAACCCTTTGGTGGTAGATGCTGGGGAGGAGGGTCGTTGCGCGCGTAAAAGATCTTAAACTCCGCATATGCTGGTTGATAGCCCATATACATGTCGTTGGAGGTATAATCTTTCCTACTCCTTCTTCTTCTTTTTCTTTTTTTTGTGAGGGGGGGGGCCCCGGGGGGGGGGGGTCAAAAGGTCTCTTTGGGCGCCGCAGCATATAGTTTAGAGAGGGGAGTATAGCTACTAGCTTTAGTATGGCTAGCTAGTGTGTGTGGCATTCTATCAGTGAGCCTTTCCCTGTCTTTTTTTTTCCGAGTATAATCTCTCTAACGGGAAGCGCTGACATTTTTTTTTCAAACTTTATTATTATTATTATTATTATTATTATTATTATTATTATTATTATTATTATTATTATTATTATTATTATTATTATTATTATTATTATTATTATTATTATTATTATTATTATTATTATTTAGGGAGTACATAGGCCATCGGTCCCTTTCCATGGGCTGATTGGTATAAAGCTCCTAGAGTGATGTTCTATGCCGTCACTTCCTTTATTCCACCGATTGGTGTGGAGACTTTCCTTATGGAATGGAG
Organism: Paulinella micropora; assembly: GCA_019918135.1. Classification (NCBI taxonomy): domain Eukaryota; phylum Cercozoa; class Imbricatea; order Euglyphida; family Paulinellidae; genus Paulinella; species Paulinella micropora. The sequence continues at coordinate 119,985 of WBZZ01000141.1, forward strand.
GACTGGATGCACATGGCCTTTTGTCTCAGCAATTGGCAGGAGATATACTATTATTATTATTATTATTATTATTATTATTATTATTATTATTATTATTATTCTTTGTTGTTGTTGTTGTCGTTGCTGTTGGTTTGTTCTGCCACTGCCTTGTTCGCAAGAAATGAACGACTTCTTTCAAAACAACGGCGACCGGTATTGTATTCAGGGTAGTTCGTCCGCCGGCGTGTCGAAAGAAGTCGTTCAGGATCTTGTGAACAAGGCAATGTCAGAACAAGCCGCATCCATTAAGGAAATGCTAGCAGAAGAAAGAAAGTTGAGGGAGGAGGAAAGGAAGAAAAAAGAAGCGCAAGATCGGAAGGAAAAAGAGGCGCAAGAGAAGCGACAACGGGAAGAGGAGAGAAGAAAGAGGAAGAATTCGAAGAAGGAGAAGGAGGAGGAGGAGGAGGAGGAGGAGGAAAGCTCAGAAGAAGAGAACGAGAGAGTGAAGAAGAAGATGAAGAAGAATAACAAGAACAAGAAAAACTATGATGATAATGATAACAACAACAACAACATCAGCAACAACAACAGCAACAACAACAACAACAACAACAAAAATAGTAAGAGCGAGAGAGAAAGCTTGCTGGAGGATCTCATCGCGCGGATGGCAGCTGGCGCTCTGTCTGCTGGTAACTCACCTTCCACCCCCCAACGCGGCACCGGTCTCACCGCTCCCAGCTCACCTAACGCATGGGAGTTTGTTTTAGCATCGCTTGCGCTGACTCGGCGCTAACTTCAAATGCACGCACCAGGTAGTTTGCATAGCTTTCACTTTTCTCCTTCATCTGAAAGATGTTTGAATTTGTTTTGTGTTTTTTTTCTTTGTAGTAGTGTAGTATTAATCGTAATTTTTTGCACTGGCAGGTTTGTTATGGTCGAAAGCGTGATTAAGAACGTTTGTCGCGTGCAAGAGTTAAACAAACTTCTAATTTAGTTAGTATGATATTACGGAGTTAGATTTATTATTTTTTTTTAGTAATTAAAGAAATTTTGTTGTAGAATCTATGTATTTTGCGTGGCGACATCGCACTTCTCTTCCTCCCCCGTTCCCCCCTCCCCCTCCCCCCCCCCCCCGGGGGGAATTTATTGTAGGTAAAAGCAATGTTTATTATCATAATAAAGTAAAATGCTTAATGTAAACAAAGATAAACAAAATTAAAAGCAAATTCTGCATGTTGGGCATTGTTATCATCATAGATTCATAGTAGCCGGGACTATGAAAAAGGAGAAAGATTACCGTGTCGGACCGGTTCCTGCCCACCTCTGAAGATGAAGTTAAAGTGTATTACAATTAATAAAAACATGTTTTAATATTATTTTTATATGTTCTGCAATCAGTGAATTGATTTCCTTTCATTTCCACACGTTTTCAAAAAAGTCCATATACTTCATGGAAAATTTCGGAAAAAGGGATACCCCCAAGATTGTCGAATGTTTAGTTCTATTGCGGCGGCTAAGTCCAGGAAAGCAACTAAAATTATGCATAATATATTTGTTTGCTTGCTAATAATGTTTTAGAATAGATTGCAATACAGTTTGCACTGGTTTTGTTGTGATGTGAGAGTTAGACTTTAACTTGGGAAAATTTGCTTGGTAGGTCATGACCGATCTCCAAAATTTTACTAAGTCAAACTCTAAGTTCTTAAATCACAACGTATATAACTACTACAAGCTGTATTACATATTTATTCTGCAGCAAGTAGCAATTAAGCAAATATATCGTGCATATTTTCATTTGCTTTGCTAAACTTATCCGCGGCTGCTCAACAACCCCCCCCCCCCCGGGCGGCGCGGCGGTTAAGTCCAGGAAAGCAAGAAAAAATATATATAATATAATATATTTGTTTGATCGCTGCTTGCAGCAGAATAAATAGATAATACAGCCTGCAGTAGTTGTGTTGTGATTTGATATTTAGATTTTAGCTTGTGAACATTTTGGTGGCACCCCCCCCCCCCCCCCCGCGGGCGGCGCGGCGGTCAAGTCCATGAAAGCAATCAAAAATGTATATAATATATTTGTTTGCTTGCTGCTTGCTGCAGAATAAATAGATAATACAGCCTGCCGTAGCTATGTTGTGATTTGATATTTAGATTTTGGCTTGTGAACATTTTGGTGGTCGGTCAGCCCTCCCCCCCCCCCCCTTGGGCGGCGCGGCGGCAAAGTCAATGAAATAAAGTTAAAATATCTACAATTAATTTTTTAGCTGAACTACTTCTTTCGTGTTCATAAACTAATTAGGCACTCAATTTGCAATGTTTTCAGAGTTGCATTTTTGACTTGGCAAAATTTTCATGGACCGGATTTGGTGGTGGGTCCGATGGATGTTATGAAATAAGCCCAAGTCAACCAAAGCAATTCTAAATTAATATAAAATCGTTTTTTATGGATAAAAAATTATTAATAATTAAATCTCGATTGTTCCTGCATGTTTTAATACTTTGTCGACGGAAAGGAACAACGGGAGAGGATCCTTGGACAGCTCCGTAAGACGCAGCTGCTGCAGGAACACGGGGAGAGACCAATGGTTGCAAGCAAACAACACTAGTATGAGTACATGAACAAGGTAGGTAAGTTCATTGTTGCTTTGCGGAGTGAGGCTAAAGCGGCACTGTGTGGGGACCTTGCCTTTACCCCGGCTCGTTCCCAAAACGCTGCTGCACCTCGGCCGCAAAGTCGTCAATGTCATCGTCGCTGTCACGGCTTTCCCGCCTCTCTATCTCTTTATCTACTTATTCCGACATCCGTCGAGCGCGTTTGCGCAAGATAACACGCTGCGACTTAGCCTTCTCCTCCTTTGCTTCTGCTTCTCCTCCTTTGCTTCTGCCTTCTCCTCCTTTGCCTTCTTTTCGCTACCAATACCGCTTCCTTCGTCATTCCAACATAGGTATGGCTTGATACCTTTCACTTTGATACTTTCCACAAGACTCTTCCACTTTTGCCTCCTGTATATTGGCTCGACCCATTTACATTTGCTTGTTGCGTCTCGCGCCTTGTCCTCCTTGAACTTCCCTGCGAAAACTTCTTGCAGCGCTGTCATGGATTCCTCAGTGAGCTTGCCTCTGACATGTTTCAACTCCACAAGTGCACATCCTCGCTCGAACAAACAATTCGGCCAACTTGGGAGGGTTAGTTTTTCCGAAATTTTATGGTCTTATGGACCATTTTGACCGTCGATCTTTGACTTGCTTGTGCCACGTCGCCTTCGCTTTCCCCCCTTTTCCCCTTCCCTTGACCTCGATCTGTATTCCGATTCCTTCCACTCCTTCAACCACTCTCCTCCGTCTCACCTCGGCCACTTTCCTCTCCCTTAGCGAACACAGTGTCTCGAACCCCTTCCACACCTCCACCTGTTGCTTGTGGTTCTTGACCAGACCAACGCTTGTCGTGATCCCGGCTTCCGAGTGGCGAGTTTTCCGCCGTCTTCGCCAAATCCTTCAGTCGATCACGAACCCCATATACATCCCTATCAATCCTGCACTCCCCCGCATCCCATAGTGTATCGTCGTTTATGTCCTCTTCCGATATACCCCTATTCTTGGCCTCCCGTATTGGTTCCGCCCCCGCCTCCACCTTCCGTTCTTCTCTCCTCCCCCCCTTGTCTTGTTCGTTCGCAGCCATAAGCATTTCACACCTAAAGTAGGGAGAGGTGTGTATGATCCTCCCCTTCGTCCTCCTACTCCCCCTTTCTGGCCCTTTTCTATCCCTAACTTCCTCGAGTATACTCATCCTCTCTTCCTTTTCTTGTTTTCCCCGCTCCTCATCCTTCCTGGGTTCCGCGTATTCCCGTCTTTCCCGTTTGAGAAATTTCAAAGATTCCTTGAACTGTCGCCGGTTTGCCCTTGCCTCTTGGTTCCACATGTATCGTGCCCGTCTCATCTCAGCCAGCATCAAGGCCGATATTTTCGCCTTTTCTGCCTTGATCATTGCCTCCCGTCTCCTTTCGAGCTCGTGAGGACAGGCCTCCCTCTTTCTTTCCCATTTTAACATTTGTCCCCGCAAGGTTTCATATTCCTTATCTGTCGCTACCACCTCCTTGTATACATCCTTGCCTATTCGTATCTCCCCTTTCATCCACATCCCCTTCTCTCCCTCTTCGTTCTCCTCTTCCCACTTCTCACGCCAGAAATCCTCTAAACCCCGTATGTCCTCCTTCTTCTCCGCCTTGTCAGACTCCTTGTTTTCCATCGTGCACCTAAAGCAGTGCAAAAAGGTCCCATCATCTGTTCCACTTCAAGTCCCCCCCCCCAAATCTGCCCGTTCTAAAATCCTTATTTCCACGTCCCTTCAAGTTTCCCAAATATCCCTCTATGCATCTCTACCCATGCGTCATGGATCCTTTCCGACCTGCAGTTTATGGGCGGCACCAATGTACTGTTCGGCTGGGTGCCACCGGGAATGGCGGGGAAGGAAACATTCCCCTGCAGTGTCAGAAATAGAAGCATTTGGCGTGAAACAACGCTATGGCACTGGACCTCTCTCTGTCCTATTCTCTCTTTTTCTGTCTCTCTTCTTCCTTCTCTCTTTCTCTCTGCCTTTATTTATAAAATTATTATAAGCAAAATTACTAGTAAACCCATTTGACGTCAGAGAAGTCTTTCTGCTATGGTGCTGGACCTCTCTCTCTCTTTTTCTCTCTCTTTGAGTAGAAGGTGCAGGGGGGGGGGGGTAGTTGTCGTTATGGAGAGATACTTTTTACGTACAAAAAGCGTTGGAGTGTATAAGTACAGACGTAGCGTCATTAAAACTTGTTTGCTGGATTGGAAGTATTGTAGAAAGTTCCATTGCTCCGTAACTGACCGTTCGGTGTGTGCACAGGATCAAAGGTTGTAACAAGTTCCACGCAATAGCGAAACATCAAGGCGAAAGAAATGAAATGAGTGAAGCAAAGCTTGAATATATATGTACAGACTTACCTTGATTAAACTTGTTGTGCTGGTTTGGAAGTATTGGTGAAAGCATCGTTACTTTGTAAATGAAAGTACGGACAAGAGGTTGTAACAGGTTATGAATAATTGTGAAACTGAAAAAATCAAGGATGAAGGGAATGAAATTAGGGAATCAAAGCAGGGTTCGGCAAGAATATGAAATGGAACAAACGCGTGGGGCGCCGGAAAAGTTGTGCAAGGTTTCTGGTTTGTTATTGTTTTGCCTTTTTGATTTGTCTTTATGCTTTTGTGTTTAAAATTTTTGTTCTTGCTTTTATTTTTTTTCGTATCTGTGTATGTACCAGACTAAATGTATGTTTTTGCGCGGTTTCAGTAATATTTTGGATCAGATTGCAGTCGCGGTTTGGTTAGGCGCGGTAAATCGGGACTAATATTTCCAGGCGCGGTAAATCGGGCCGCGGTAAATCAGGACAGCACAACGGGAGGCCGAAGAGGCTCACAAACAAAATCAGCAGACGCCGAACAAGGTCAAGTATGAGTCGGGGGAATACCATAAGGGAGACTTAGTCTTCCTGTACGTACCCCAGGTACCCAACTTGGTCAGCGTCAAACTCTTTCCGATGTGGCAAGGCCCGTACACTGTTGTAGAACAGGTAGGTGCGTTGACATACCGAATACAAGGAAAGGGCAAGACGCTAGTAGCATGTAAGGCGGTTGATGCGTTTTAACCCCATGCTGGATCGTAACGAAACGATGACGGAGGCAGTACAGAAGCTAGAACACAGTTTACGGCCTCCGCCCAAGCGCCGAGACAAGACGGCGGAGGCAAAGGAGAACCTGACACAACCCTTACCGGCCGTAGCCGAAGGGAACAATCCGAACAATGACGAAGCCGAGGAAGTCGCGGCAAACAAGCCGACGCTTCCGCTTATTGCACCAGGGCCGACCAACCACCTGCAATCGGAACAGGAGGAAAAGGTTGAACCGGTGCCGAGACGCCCACCAGCTGACTCAAAGTTGAGGTCGGCCGACGACGTGAAGGACCATACACTGGCACGTCGGAAAGATGTACCTTCTCCGACCACCAGAGGCACATGTCGGGGACGACTGCTTAAACGATTTCTTCCTCATGAAAGTGAGAGAATGGGAACCGCAGCGAGTAAGGCGATCAAGGCCGAGCCGCCCGTACTGCAGTTCTATCGATCACGCCAGGACCTCGACGAGCCGGAATCACGGACCTTTTATCCGGTATTCCGCGACTCAAACGAAGTCGAAACATTCTGGAAAGGCATCACGGACAAGTCCGAAGGCTACACGCCGTGGCAAATACAGGCGTGGCCTAGGATGGTGCTGGATTACCCATTCGATCTACAGCACGGTCGAATCCCCCCACGGGTGTGGGATGAGATAGTAGCCGAGGGCATATTAACGACCCATCTCATCGGGGCACTAGTACCACCAGGCAAATATAAGAAAGCCAAATTAGGGCAGGCGAAGAAACGCAAACTGGCCTAGCCCAGCATGCAGTGTGACACCTCACGAACATAGCTAACGCGGGTAGTATGCGAGATTCAAAGACCAATACTGAGTAATAACAGTAAGAAACTAGCCATAGGAAGGGGACACGGCTTTGGACTCCATATCTGTTAAATATTACTTAAGTCCATTCTTCTTAGAGATAGCAAAAGAGAGCTTAACATGACATGATACACGGGAAAAGACCCTGCCTTACTCTCCGTGAGGTGCGACGGCCCTGAAGGTATCTTGACGGGCTAGTAGTTGGTGTTCCCCCAGGGGTCGGAGTAACTTCCGGCTAGCCACGTTGACGCGCAGCAATGCCCGTTGATGTGGTTGGCATTGCACATCATATCCACCTCCTCTCGAGTTGCACACCCGCGGCAATTGCATAAGTGGTGTATGATAAGTTATTCCCCACAGAGTGTCTTAGATATTATGCTCGCTCTTGTCTGCTCTTTGTTTGGATGGAGGGCTCTAAGGAACCCAACGGCCCTGTATATACAAATAAGCATATCTATACTACTAATCAATATGGTATGTCCCTATATACCGCCACAAATCGCGCAGTACGGCGAGGGTGGAACTCGCGGACAGCAAAGATAACCCGGCATGGGTGCACCCGCATCTGTCGACCAGCGATTGAAACGAGCAGAGAGTCGAACACTGACACAACAACGACACACACTGCACATTGCTCGTTGTGCTTGGGCTGATATACCCACACACATACATACGAACTCACAGATATATATACGTGATATAGGCACCTACCGATGTATGTTTGGCAATGGACATCTGGTGGAGCAGTACCTGGGATATTCCTCTTGGCTTGCGTGGCTTCAATCCTGGTGATACTCATAGTACACCTAGGGTTACAGGCGATCGCGGGAGAGGGGCAACGGCTCCCTCCTCCTGCGCGGAATAATCCGACGGTAACGACCCCGGCAGCTAGCCCGGAGGCGGACCAGCGTCGCGAAGCGGGGCAACCGGACGGACCAGACCCACCTGGGGAAGGACACTTCAGGTGCGGGCACACACACAACTCATCAGAGGGGACACCCCGAATAACTATGACCACTCCGAGCAGTGGCGCAAACAGCCGTACCAGCAAGAGCACACAGGGAAGCGAAACCCTGCAGCTCAACCTTGGCAGTCCCAATACACCGCTCACACCCGCACGACACTCAGGTGGCACAACTCTGGCTAGTGTTGTGACCACACCGGCATCCCCACGGGGAAAAGCTGAGGGCGAGTCGGAGATGTTGACGACCCCTGTGAAGTCATCGGCTGACGAGGGGGAGGAACCGACTGAGGACAGTAGTACACCTTCATCGCCACGAACAGACGAGGACGTCAATCCCGAAGGGTTAAAGACCCCTCGACACACGGGATTCGCGTGGGATGCGGACGAAGAGGAGGTTCTATGCAGGCCTATGAGCCCCACGAGGGAGGAACGCAGGGAGGAAGCCCGGTTACGACACTGGAAGAAAGTCGGGAATGAGGACAGACTTAAGCCCGACGTATACAGTGACAAACTGAACCCGCCCGAAGAGAAGCGGCCTAATGACCCGTCACGACCCAGGGATTTGGCGTACCAGCATCGCCGCTGTCTGCCACCTGAGCCGACTGCACACTGGGGCCGGGACGAAGTCTTCACTGCATACTTCCACGCCTCCGATAATATCTTTGGAGTGTAACAATAGTATGGGCCGATCGACCGACCGATATACGTATATTCGGAACGGGGTCCGGTACCGCTGCAAGTAAAGAGGGTTGTAGCACCTGGCGTGTATAGAACATACCGCATCGACACGGAAACGATGTTGATAGGTATGGAGCCACACTTGCTACAACTCCGAGAACGGGAAGAGGAGGAATACGAAAGACCGGTGCGATATGCATACGACCCCGCGTCGAACAGGATCCACCGCATCTACCCACCTTACCCCGATATCACGGATGCGGAGCGAAGATTGAGGCTGCAATGCCCGGCGCTCGCGCACACAACGAATCATCGAACGAACCCGTTTAGACCATCCCAAGAACCGTATCTGATGCGGTTGGTGGGCAACCAAGTTAATTGGGTTCCAGACCCGCACTTGTTCGAGGGAAACCCTGGCAAGGATAACTTGCCACCACTAGCACCACCTAAGGTCGACGAACGGGGCATTCCGACATCAAACCCATCCGCACGATACGTCTCTACGGAAAAGGATAATGTTTTGCGGGTGCAATGCGAAGCAGAAAAGAAACGGGGTGGGGTATACCCGCGATGCTCTCGAACATGGTACCTCTCGGAAAGAGCGTACATGTCGCCGGAGCGATATGGGCCATACCGATGCCCAGATCACGCGTACAACGCACAATTGAAAGCTAGCGTGCCCATACGGCCGGTCAACAGCGAGGGTTTGAGTACATGGTTACCACACCAGAACCCGTTGCCGGGAATCACACCGTACACAAATGTGGCCGCTGACCTTTCAGTGAAATTTACGAAACACCTGTTTGAGCAGGCTAAGACGCTGCCGGGGTGGGTAGGACTGGATGACCATCAGCGAGCGCACGCCCTTCGGTACTTCGGTATCTGGAAGGTGCCAAGGCAGCTGCTCGAGCCGTGTGAACTCCGACTGTTGCAGAGCATATCAATACTTATTACCGACTACTCGAAATGGCGGATATCCCAGTACCCGCTGAGGTTAGAGCATACAAGGCCTACTACCTTCGGCAAAGATACGACAACCCCTGGGACCTCGCGGTTGAGGGGAGTTTACTCGCGTACTATAGGAAGGTATTGGGAATACCCACGCCTCGCTTACCTCCTATATAGGGCGCTGAGCACACGACACCGAATACCTGCGCGTTTCCGAGGTGCGTGTCGGTTACGACAGCAATATTATGTACGGTACCTTCAGCATAAGTCTTCCTGCGCTCCGCCTCCCTATGCGCCTGTACTATTTGCTCCGCCTCCATCTTCGCCCGAAGTCTCACCCAAAACAGCTCATCCTGATCTGCCCATTAATCTTTTGGGTGCAGCAGTGAAGCTGGGATGGCGGGCTCACGCCCATATACCAATTGGTATGGCGAGACGGAACCTTTTGAACCACCTAACGTTGTAGAGGGTAGGCAATTCATAGCAAACGCAAACGAGGATGCTGCCTCCACCCATGCCTTTTGGTTCTCCTTCTTCATACAATACATCTTCAGCGCGGCCTTGAGGGGTCTATGCACCCGCTCTATCTTGCCGTTCGCTCTGGGGTTATAGGCGATGACATATTGCCATTTCATGCCGTAATATGCAGATAGCTTGTCGATGACTTCATTATTAAAGTCAGAGCCTCGATCTGAGCATATTTTTCTCGGCACCCCAATCTGTGAGATGATCCTGTCAATCAACGCCTTGGCTGTTGTTTCGCCCGTAACGTCTTTGACTGGGACCACCCATACATAGTTGGTGGCTCTGTCTATGGCCGTTAGAAGGTATCTGTAACCTTCCGTCGTGACCGGGAAAGGTCCTACATGATCAGTGTGTAAGAACTCGAACATTCCTAAGTGTAAAGGAAAAGTCCCGATCAGGCCAATATTCGCCTTCAATGGAGTTTTGGATGTCTTGCATGGGATGCATGCATTGACCTGTTCATCAATATTCTCCTTCATCTTCTTCCACCAGAATCGTCTCGAAATGAACATATGCGTTCTTTGTCGGCCCGGGTGCGCCAGTAGTGGGCAGTTATGAGCAGCGACAAAAATAATGTGTCTGAGTTTCTCAGGAACCCAGAGAGTCCATTTGTCTGGTTGTGATGCATAGCGCCCGTGTTGGCCTTTGTACCACAAGAGACCGTCTCTCCACCCCATCTCCTTCTGTTGCTCCTTAATCTCCTTCGTCATTTTCAGCTCGTTCGGGTTCTTGTATAGCTGTATTAGCTCTTTGAACTCCGGATCGAGAGCCTGTTGCTGTCTCCATGCAGTGGGTGAGGCTATGTGGATAGTCCCATCCTCTAGCTGCACTCCTATCCTCTCAGGGTTTTCGTCTAACTCCTCCTTGTTCTCCTGCGGGGGTTCCGCATATGCTTCTTGCTTAATCTCTTCTTGTTTTATCTCCGCCTTCATATTCTCATATGCTTCATAGGACCACTCAGCATCCTCGAGGACATGTGCTGTACAACATATCCCATGATCCGGACCTTGCGGGCTATGACGTAGACCCGATCGGTTATATCGGACCCCTCTCGCCATCTGCATCGACTCGATATGATGCACTTCATATGTGAAGTCTGGGGATAGATCCTCCATTTCTGCTGATGATACGAGAGCTGCCACTTCTGAGTGAAACTCTAGCCTGGAGAGGCTGTCAGCGACAACATTTCTCTTGCCGGGTAGATGGACCATTGTAAAATTGAAACATGACAAGAATGCCTGCCATCTCGCTAGACGGCCAGTCTGTTCATGATTCATCAGCCATAGTAAATTCTGGTGATCAGTCCTTACTACAAACTGAGGTCCATCCCATAAATACTCTCTCAACCGTTTTAGGGCCCAGACCACCGCCAGTGCCTCTCTCTGTCTCGTACAATAGTTTCGCTCCGCCGAGCACAACTTTCTACTTATAAACATGATCGGGCGCAACTTTTTCTCCTCATCTTCCTGTTGTAAGACTGCGCCGATCGCGAACTTTGATGCGTCTGTGTCGACTACGAATTGCTTCGAAAAGTCGGGCATCATCAGCACGAGTCCGCCATCCTTCGGATCTTTATAAATGAGATCTTTGAGCGTGTTGTACGCTTCTAAGGCTTCATCATCCCACTTCTCAAAATCACCGAAGTCGATCATTCTCTCCAACTCAGCCCGAGTTGCACCCCAATGGGGTATGAACTGGCTGTAATATTGCGCCATCGCAAGAAATGAGTGCAGCTCTGTGCGATTCTTCTGCCTCTGTCGGCTCATGATCTCCTCCCTCTTCTCTTTGGATATCGAGACTCTATTGTAAGAGATTTCGTACCCCAAATATGTCACGCTTGTCTTTGCGGTTGACATTTCTTCAAATTACATTTCAGGCCAAATAGTTTGATACGCCTGAAAATATCTGTTAGATGGTCGATGTGCTCTTCCATCGTAATACTATTGGAGTATACGATAATGTCATCGATGTAACAAAATGCGTACTCTCCCGCCTTCTGTCCTCTTCTCCTCATGAAACCTCCCTCTGTCTGGTCATTATATTTGCTACTCAGCATGCTTTGCATCGCTTTCTGAAAGAGTCCCGGGGCCTGTTTGAGTCCTATCGGAAGTACTTTCCACTGATATATCTCCATTCCTACTACAAATACAGTCAGCCATCTGGACTTTTCATCCAGTGGAGTTTGCCAGAAGCCATTCTTCAGATCAATGACTGAGTATAGCTTGGCGTTCCGCAATACTCGCCTTCCTTCTTCAAGAGTAGGTAATGGATTTCGTTCCTCCTCTAAAGTTTTATTGACGCGGGCATAGTTAACCGTTAAGCGCCATTCTCCTCCCGGTTTAGGCACCAGTCTCGGTTGGGAAACTTTGGAGATGTCGATCTCTCAATGAAATCCTCATCGAGTGACTGCCGTGCTTGTTCTTCTGCGATCTTTGCTTCATGTATACTCAGATTTGCCCGTCGTGGCGCCGGGGAAGGCTCAGCACCTGGTATTTTACAAATAACCGCGGTGAAGTCTTCCGGCTTGACACCTCCCGCTTGAGGGGGGTCAAAAATCATTTTGTTCGCCTTCAATCTCTCTGTCAAAACCTCTTTCTCCTTCTCCATACCTGCTCCTCCTGCCAATTTCTCGTCTATCGCCGCCTTAAACTCCTCCTCTGACATTCTCTTGTGATGCTTGAGGGGTGCTCTGTCCTCCTCCAAGCCCAACTCTTCTTCTGATATATCGTCCATTCCCGTTTTTTCATATGTGGCAGTGTCTGGTTCGTCGTCCTCCGCCAGACCTACCAACATATCTATTAATCTCGCATATTGCAACGGAGCTTTTCGGGTGTAGAAACCATCGAAGCATGTGAATGCTTGAGAAATCAATTTCAACTTGTCCTGGTCTCTGAGCTTCCGCTTGTATGCACTGCTCTGCTCACGAGTCCCGAGACGACAAGCCACCACTAAGTGTTGCTTCCGTGAGGGCACCGGTATCGGATGATTAATAAGCCGGTCCCGTATCTCCTGCGCCCATATCGCCTTCTCATTGTACGGGAGTATGACCGTATATGGTTTATTATTTTCAAAAAGAGTGCGTAGGCACTTTTTCACTTCTGTCAGTGAGCGCGGCCACGTAGGCTCGTCACCCCAGAATTCGGTAATAAAGCTTTTAATATCTTCTGCCGGGATATCAGGGAGTCGTCCCCTTCTCCTCGGTATAAACTCCTGTTTGTCCTTCTCTTCCACCTTTACGTGAAAGCAATACCCGTTGGTAATATATACATCGGCCCCTGCTCCTTCTTCAAATCTCGCCAACGATTGGCACCTTTTCCCCATGCATATAATCTCCTCTTTCCTCTTTTCAATGAGATCGTCTATAGACTTTTTATCCCATTGTGTAGAGACTGTAGCCGTATAGACCTCCGCCTCTCTCTTGTCTGACAGGTTTGAACCATCTTTAGACACCGCGTCCGTTGGCATATATGCCTCATATGCGTGTGTAATGGCCACCTGCTTTCCTTCCGATGCTACCCCTAGGTGTAGGGCCTCGTATGAGTCAATAGCATGGAGAGAGTCGACAGTATCTTCTCCTGGCTCTACGCCGTATATGACTCTTTTGGCGGCGCAATCAATCACTACGTTCATTGTCGCCAGTTGGTCGTACGACAAAAGAACAGATCCGTGGTATTCGGGGACAACGTACAAGTCCACTCGATATACCCGTCCGGATTTCAATTTAAAATTTAGAGTGATGATGCCCGTTATATCCGTCCGACTACTAACTCCTTTCAAGGTGCCCGATGATTTTTTCATATTAGTTTCTAACCACGCATGGTGTTTCGTAGTAAATTTCCGACCGACAATATTAATATTCGCCATAGTATCATTACCAACGTTTATAAAGATATTTAATGTTTCACAAAAAAGGTTTGTATAGCATAAAGCGTCTGGCCGGTGACTTTTTAAGGCTAATACAAGGAGCTTGTGTTCTAAAATCTGTATCCTTTTCTCGAGGTTCGCCTCCTCCTCCCTTTCCGCCGTTTTTGTAATGTCTTTTTGGGTATTGTTCACAGGCGAAGGATGATTGTCCTTGCTTTCTCTGTCCTAACTTCAAGTCGAACAAGTAATTTAACGCGTAAAACAGGGGCGCCGCTCGTTGTTCCGTCCCCGCGTCCGGCCACCACAGCGCGCACGTGACCCTTGCAGGCCAGCTCGACTGCAGCAAGGCGTTTTGCAACGGCCGTTGTGAGCGTAGGCCCTGCAACCATTTCGGGGGCAGTGCGGCGCAAAGGCTCGCAGCGTTAGAGAGCAGGATAATGTCTTTTACTTTCAGTTTGGCCTTTTCTTGTCGAACAAAGTGCAACAGCTCGGAATCTTGTCGTTCTAACGGGCGTGTCTTCGTCGTCACCAAGAAGGCCATGCTGCTAGTTCGAAATTCACGAAAGCGGATTTTGTTCTCTATGCCCCAATAACATCTGTGCTGACACAGGCCCCAATATAAAATCTGCTTTTCAGCCAGGCTTTGTAGCAAGATCTAGATCCCCTCCGCCAGCGCCGGAAGCGTCTCGGGGCCGATGTCGGCTTGTGCTTGCAAGCCCCTGTAGGCCGCCTCTTGGCAGCAATAATACAAGTACCCTCGCGTGGGTACGAGGAGGCGGTCTACTACCGCAAAAACGCCGACCACCGGCGCTACAAAGTCGGGCAAAACTGAGTGCATGTATAGCTGCAGAGCTATTTCGTTCCAGTTCTTTCGTCCCGCGAGAAAGTCTGTGCTTTTATTGACAATGACCGATTCTCCCCTGATCAACCACAGCCTAATCATATCAGATGATTCGGGTCTCTGGATCATGTCGGTCATGTCCAATAATTCGAGGTAAGCTTGGGCCTTGACGAATGGAAAGAAATTTCTTTCCAAACACACCGGCACCTCCAAACCGTCGGGGAAATATCGATCGTTCTTGGAGACAAACAAGCCAGGGTCTGAATTCCGCAGCCATCCTGCTTCTGTAATTGAGGCTTGGCTGTGTCAGGATTTTCAAGGCTTGCTTTTGGGAAAAAGCCTGGTGTTCCATAATTCGGTCGAGATTCGGTGGCTCGAATTTCTTATAGTTACGGGCACTAGGCTCGGCAAGTAGAGCCGCCAAGAGGCTTTCCAGCAGTTGCAACCCTAGGCGCCCTTCGGCGTCCTTGTTGTTCTGTTCCAGATCCTCCATTGCCGTGTCGTATGCCGACCCCTGTGACTGCATACTACTGCACGGTGGAACGGGAGGGGGGGGGAGCGGGGACTGTTTTTCTTAATTCTTTTTTGGTCGGTACTATTCACGGCCCCCCTCCCTCCCCCCCCCCCCCGGTCACCTAACTCCTTTTTTTTGGGCGGGGAGCGGAAGGGGGGGGGGGCCGGTGGTGTGCAATATATTATTTGTTTGTTTGGACACGACGGGAAGGGGAGGAATATTTGTTTTTGTTAAAGTTGTAGCAAGGGGGGAGGGGGCGGGGAGAGTGGCCCGTTCGCGCCCCCAAACTCGCGGGGGGGGGGGGGCGCGGGTTAGGGGGAAGGCTGGTTGAATGTGTGTGTGTGTGTGTGTGAGAGAGAGAGAGAGAGAGGGGTAGAGGGGAGTTAGGGGGAGGCGCACAAGACCGCCAAAAGACAAAAAAAAGAAGGAGGGGGGGGGGGCGGGGAGGGAAGGGAGGAGGAAAAAACAAGGGTTGGGCCAAAGTCTGGCAGCTTTTGTTTTTGTTTGTTTCAGTGGTGACGTTTTTTGCTAAACCCGCGGTTAAGGAAAGAGCTGTTTGCCCTGCTTATTTGTCATGGCGTAGACGAGCAACTGCAAGAACTCGTAGCACATTTCACGCAAATAATTCCACGGGTCCTGCCGTGGTATTTTTCGCTGTACTAAGAGCACGTCATTGAACGGATGCTCGAATTGATTGTCACTTAACCGAAGCTTAGGATCTCCCGGGCCCGCCCGTGATGACTGTCGGACAAGAAAGCCTGTTTTGCAGAGGTAGGAATCTTTTGCGTCGACAGACCCGCCTTCGCTAAACATGTATCTGAGTTTACAATCTGCAGGCCAATAATAAGACGGTTCTCTGCGCAACATGTAATAAAACGTCGTGTAAAAAGGGTGGGTATCCGGGTGCGTATTGAAGAGATCCATCCACCAGATGGCGCAGACACCGCACAAAGCCAAATAACTCTCTCCTTTTGACTTGAGCCTCGGTTCGAGAAGCTTTATTGACTTGCCCTTGATTTCTTCTGCTGGGAAATCTTCTGGCAAAAAACTTGGCCGCATCGTGCTTTGCAACGCCGCCCAGCAACTGACTGCGTTGGAGAACGCGATGACGTCAGCAACCTCGATGGCTTTATCTTTGAGCTCCGCGTGCAACCGCCGGGCCCTCCTGCAGGGCGCCTTCTGTTCGACAAAAAGTGCTGCGCGCGATGGCTCAAAGTCGATAAAATGGATTTTGTCATCATTGGACCAGAGCATATTTTGCAGAGCCATGTCCCACAGCATGATACCGTTGGTTGCAAGCATGTTTAGCACGATGCCAAGCCCTTGCATCAATACATCAGGCATTCCTGCGCCGAATTTAGCCACGCGCGAAAAAAAGCTGTCCCCCGCCCAGGCCGCGCACGTTACCAGCACGTGCCTGTTGTTTAAATCCGGAAACGATAGGACAAAGAGGGACAGCACCTCAGGCACATAATCTGGCAATTCTGTGTGCAGAAATCTCTGAATGCCCGCCTCGGACATGGCCGAGCCGAAGTCCGACTCTTTCGAAAGCTTTAACACGATTGTCTTGCCTTTGTATACAATCTTGTAGACAATCGTATTTTCCAAGAACTCTACGCCCCGGGCGGTTTGGCCTTTCAGGTATTCATACTCCACTTCCCCCCGCTTGTGCCTGAGGTCGTTAAAATCTTTGAATGAACATGAGCGCAACTGGATCCCGTCAGGAAAAACCCAGCCATGGAATTCAACGAGGCCGGCGTCCGGCTCAACGTGAGCACCGGAGTCGACTTGGATTATCTCGCCATCGAGCGCGGGGGCCGTCTCTTCTGCCCGTTCTCTGGTCAAGATACGGTCTAAAGCTTCTAAAAACGGGTAATCAGTGTAAAGCTCTGGCCTCTTCTTTGCTAGTTTCGGAATAAGGTCTAGCCCGAGGTGCAAGCCCAGTTTGAACACGCTGTGCCCGTTCAGAACTTTCTGTCTTTTTGGGGGCGGGGGACCCTGCATAAGACTGCTGGGGTTTTGAGGTTGTTAACTATTCTTTCAACACTGGCGGCCGGGCCCCCCCCTCCCCCGGGTGAAAATCTAGCAAAAAAAAAGTGAACGGAGCGCTCAAGACATTGTCTTTCCCCCCTTCCCCCCCCCCCCCCACACACACACGCTTCCCCGCGCCTTGCACACAAAAATGTCTTTTGTTAATTGTCCTCCAGAAAATAATATATATTCTTTAAAACACGAAAGGGAGGGAGGAAAAAAAAACAAGTTATGTTGAAGCCCGTTGGCAAGGAAACTCTGTATGCCAATGAATACCCGTACGAATTTGCGGCGTGCCTGGACGACGAAAAAGTTACGCGATCGGCCCGGCTCAAGGTCGAGCTGCAGCCCGGGAATTTACAGGACATGTGCGTTGACGCCGCGTTGCAGGTTGGCTTGCCGGTCATAAATGACTTTAGCTCTAACCACTACACCAAATTCGTTGAGTGGGTCCAAAAGATTTACCAACCGGAAAGATGCTACAAGCACGGAAACCTAACTGAGCTCATTGAAACAAAGTTGCCTAAAGTCGTGCTTAGCGAGAGCCAGTTTGCTAAGCAGAAGGCTGCAGAGAACGAAGGCTTTAGGCGTGCTATCGCCGTGGCCGGTTGGCTCTGGATCTCAATTCACATTGCTCTGTTCGAGTCAGAAGCGGTGCTGCCTTTTGCACGCGAGAGTGGAACCGGCTGGCAGTCGTTGAACGAATCCCTGCTCGTGGTTGTCTACTTGTACCAAGCCCTCGGCAGAAGCACAGAAAACCTTGGGAATTATGTAGACGCAAGCAACCAAGCCGGAGTAACGGAGGAGCGGTACAACCTGTTACTGCTTGTGTCTCTTCTAGGCCCCTTTACCGAAGTGGAGTGGAACTCCAAAGACGTCTTGTTATTAGTCTCAAGGGTGCACAAGTGCAGGTTGCCCGCCGACACTAAAAAGACGCTACAAAAAGCGCTTGTCGGCTTGTTTCGCTCGTTGCGAGATGGCGCCACCATGCGCATTGCTACTGCTAACGACGTACAAGCGGGGCTGTGCGCGTGGTTTCTTCGGCGGAGCCAGCCCCAAGTGCCCAGACTCACCGAGCAGCACGCAATGTCGATAGCGCAGCGGGAGCCCTTTTCGGTCGTGTCGCTATGGCTGCTGTTCAACAGGCTTTTGTCAGTGCCGGACTGGATGTCCTGCGCTGACAAAGTGCTCCGGTGCCTACAGGACAGTGGCGTGGAATCGTGGTTTGGCAACCGGCAATTCTCGAGTTGGGAAGAGTTTTATACGCAAGTTGGCAAAGAAAGGCTTGTGTTGTGTAACCGTAACGACAGCGGCTTGCTACAAATTACCTTTGTTCCGACCCAAGAAGCTGCCAAGTTGAACAAGAGCCAGAAAAAGATCGAGGGCATGATGCAGCGGATCGTACGAGGAGAGAGACTGGACAGCCCCATGTTTCCGCCTTTCGAATCGGTCGGCACAAAAAGCACGGGGCTCGATAACCTGTTCGAAAGTCCCGGCCGCGGGCCCGCCCCGGGAGAAATGCATGAGCTCTCAGGTGCCGCAATCTTGGAGGTAAAGGAGGATTGCCTGTTCATCTATTCTGTGGTAAAGCTGTGCCTGGAACAGAATCTAGGCAGTCATGAGCCCCGCTCCACGCTACAATGGACCAAGCTCCCAAGGCCTAAAGCGGCCCCGGCGTCGGTCATTCAGACGATCAATGCGCAAGCTTTAGATCTTGTCAAGAACCAGCCGTTTTCTCTACAGTCGCTGTGGGCCTTGTTCCGCCGTCCTCGTGAACTCCAGAGTGCATGGAAACACAGCGCTGACCACGTGCTCGAGACTATAAAAGCCGTGCTTACGGCACAGGAAACTAACATCTTGAAAGTTATTCAGGGTTCATCTACCTGGCACGAAGTAGGGACGAAGATTTTCACAGTAAGAAAGGGGGTGCCTTGGGGGTATTTACGTATAAGATCTAATCGTACAACATTTAATCAAACCATATTCTTTGGGCTGACCTGCAGTCCCGATTTTGAGCTGCAAGCGCCAACACCAAGCCAGGAAGACATTGCGCACTCGATCCAAGAGATCATCCAAAAGGAAGCTCCCGCCTGCCTAGTGTTGTCGCCCGCCTGGCCCGTGAAAGACAACGAATTTCTCGCAGGGCTTGCCGAACTGTCTAAACGCGCTTCTTAGAACGCCCCCTCGACTGTTCTGTCACCACGTTTACTTCTGGAGATAGCAGAGACTTGTCTTTTTATCTACGCGGTCGCCGCTAAATTCTTCTTTCACCCTAAAGGTCTGCTGACCCATAGACCAAACCTCAGGGTTTTGTGGCAGTCTCCGAAAACGGGTCGCGATCGCAGCCCTAAGTTGATTTCGTCAGCCTCCGTGCCTACCCGACCGCTTCTTCCGCCAAACTACGATGGTCGTTCAGAAGATCAATACACAAGCTTTAAATTTCGTCGTGCAGCAGCCGTTTTCTCTACAGTCGGTTTGGGTCACGATCAGCCGTTCTTCTGAGTTCCAGAATGAATGGACAAAAAAGCGCCAACAGAGTGCTCAAAGCTATCAAAGAATACCCCACGCCTACAAGCAAGGAAACTGACCTTTTGCAAACTATTCGGGGCACATCTACTTGGCAGGAGGTACGGGCGAGGGTTTTCAAGAACGGTAACGAGGTGCCTTGGGCGTATTTACGTCCAATCAATCGAACCATATTCTTTGGACTGAGCTACGATCCCAAATTTGAGCTGAAACCGCCAACACGAAGCCAAAAAGAAATTGCGCAATCGATGCAAGAGATCATGCAAGAGGAATTTCCCGCCTGCCTAGTGTTGTCGCCCGCCTGGCCCGTGAAAGACCAAGATTTTCTCGCAGGGCTTGCTGAGCTGTCTAAACGCGCTTCTGACAACAGCAGTGCTCCCTGGGAAGTTTTATCACCGGCCTTACTGCTGGAGATAGCAGAGACTTGTCTTTTTATCTACGCGGTCGTCACTAAATTCTTCTTTAAACCTGCGGGTCTGCTGAGATCGAGCCTCAAAGTTAAGTGGCAGGCTTGGAAACCGAAGCGCCGAGCGACCGCGCCTGGCCTGCCGCTGCTTCTGACGAACAAAGGTGCGTCGTTCGTGCCTGGCCTGCCGCTTCTCCCGACGAACCAAGACGGCGCGTTCGTGCTGCGGCGGCGGGTGCACGCGTCCGGGGTACAGGAGAAAAAGCGCAGACTAGAACCTA
This sequence comes from Paulinella micropora, assembly GCA_019918135.1. NCBI lineage: Eukaryota > Cercozoa > Imbricatea > Euglyphida > Paulinellidae > Paulinella > Paulinella micropora. The sequence goes on from WBZZ01000141.1 coordinate 140,067, forward strand.
CGGGCGGTTCGGCGCTGTGGGCTAACGAGTACCCCTACGAGCTAGCGGTCTCGCTGGGCGCAAAGGGCTTGGAGGCCTTGCGGCTCAAGATTGTGCTGGAGCCCCGGGAATTGCACGACCTTTGCACGTTTGCCGCGCTCCAGGTCGGGCTGCCAGTCTTAGAAGACCTTGAAAGTGCGAAATACAAGACATTTGCAGACTGGGTCAGAACCGAATATAACGTCCCTGACAACAAGGGAGCACACGCACAGGAACTCCTCGAAAAGCGCCTGCCAGAGGTCATGCTTTCAGCAAGCATCTACCAACGCGGTGATAATACCACCGACATAGAGCTTTTGTTTGCAGAAAGCAAGTACTACGAACCAGCCGCCGGCTTCAATTCTGCTATTGCCTTGGCCGGATGGCTGTAGACATGCGTTGGTGGCGGCGCTCTTGTAGAGGGTTAGGCTGTGGATAACAGAGAATTCCGACAGAATTTTCGGCAGAGGTTCTTCGATTCTTAACTTTGTCACAGTTAGGCCACTGACCAGGGGCACTAATGTCTCTTGGTTGGTCAGCGCTGGGATGACGAGGCTGTCCAGCGACACTTTGGTTCTTTGGCAAACGGGGCCGAACAGCGACAAAATGTGGCGGTGCGATTCGAGGTTGAGGTCGAGCTCGGCGTGAAAGTGTGCCCAAAATTCGTCCGTCGTGACAACCGTCCGGAATTGCTGGCACACCGACTTCCAGCTGTTGGCTTCGCTGGCACCTGCCAGGTCCCTGACAATTGGCCAAACGTCTAAAGGCAAAAGAAACAGCCACGAAACGTTGGCTGGCAAACTGTGCCCATCAGCCTTCCGGCGCTTGGCGGGTGGAGAGTTTTCCGACATAGTTTTATTTTTCTTTGGCTATCTAGGCGCGGGGGCGGGGGGGGGGGACACCAAAAACTTACGAATCCTCTTCCCCCCACCCCTCCCTTTTTTTTTCGTTGTACCTAGGTGTCTCTGGCAAAGACGACTTTCAAACGAGGAAGGGCTTTGGGTTTTCCGGGGTGGCCCCCCCCCCGATAGTTCGATCGTCTCCAGTCCGGCCCCCCCCCCCCCCCCCGAGCTGGTCCGCACCTGGCTGAGAGAAAAGTCCCCAGAGAGAGAGAAAAAAAAACACCCCCCCCCCAAAAAAAAAAAGGATTGGATCGATGATGAGCGGACGGTCGGCGCTTTGTTTTGTGGTTCTCGAGCCGGTCCGGCCCGCCCAGTTTGAAAAACAGAGTGCAGCAGCAGCAGCGGCGCGACAACCGCAGGGCTCTCTGGTTAAAAAGCTGTACCTGTGCCAAACCCGTTCCCGCCAGGACGAGACCGCTGATTGGATCGGTGCCTACGGGGACTACTGCATTTTTGTTGGCGCTCCGTACGCTACCAGACGGGAGATGCACAAGGCGATATGTCTGAACGCGGACGAAGCGGGTCGCGTCATGCTGCAGATCGCGTACAAAGTCCGCTTCTCGGGCTACACCTCGGTGGTCTTTCCTGCTACTATCGGCCGGCTCTCGTTTGCCGAGCCAGGCCCAGAGCTGGACGACTTCCACCACCAGCTCGTGACCTTGAGCCGCTACGGCTGCGTTCGCTTGTCGCTGCCCAGTGATTTTCAAGCAACGTTGAGGGAGGTCCCGACAGCTAATTTAGCCTTGGAGGCCCTAGTAGGAGAGGAGACAGATAAGCGAACCAGACGACATTGGAACTTTGACGTGTATGTCCTGCACGACCCCCCCGCCGATACAGAAGAAAAAGTCTACCTGCCACTGAATTTGTCAGAGGTGAGGAGGGTGGCGACCTGCTGCTGCAGGTCTTGTACAAATGCGACCAAAAAAAAAAGTGGCGCAACCTGATGTGGACGCGCGTGTGCGTGCACGTGCCTGTAGCTGAGGAGGCCAGTGCTAGCCCCGCGCTCAGCTGCGCCCTGCCTCGACATTTGGCCGTGCAGCTGGCGGGGACGCTGCGGTCGCTGTTTACAGGAGGCGAGAGCTTTCAACACAGACTGCCGGCGCCCCAAATTGCGGCAGCAACAAAGCCCCTGGCAGGCGGGACTCTCAGACCCAAGAAAAAGCAGCGTGTGTGAAAGGCGTCTGCTCCAAGGGCTCCTTGGAGCAAACCTAGCGCGGTGCGAGAGAGAGAGAGCATAGCGGTTCCGTCCCCCCCCCCCCCTCTTTTTCTTTTCTTTTGCGCTCACGCCATAGATTTCTTGGCGGTGTTTTTCGCTTCCCGCCCAGGAGGGTGGGAAAAAAAAGGGAGAGTGGGGTGTAAGATAAGAAAAAGAGAAGCGAGGAGAGCGGGGGGGAGGAGGGGTGAGAACGAGGGGGGGGGGGGGGCCGCTCGACGCCTATTTTTGCCGAGCCACTAGCACCAGAAGGTTAAAAAAACAAAGAATCAAAGGCAGGAAGAAAAACATTAAAGAGGAAAGAAAAAGAGAACCAAAGACTACTTATGACAGAACCACTCCTGCTGCCTGGGCGAAAGGAAGTACCAACGCTAACCTCAATCTCAGCGTGTACGCGGTCTGTGCGGACCTTTACCAGGGCGGCTGCACGCTAGAATTCACGCCCGCGGTCGTCTGCACGCGACACTACCCTGCAATTCCCAAGCTAGGCATCAGCGCCCTCGTCCTCCTGTGCTTGAGCCTCTTTCTGCTACTCGGTTACGGTTGCTCCTATTCCGTGAGCCGGTTCTGGAAAGATGTTCTGAATTGTTCATGTGTCTGGTTGTGGGTTTCGCTAGTTCCGGGGTTAGTTTGCTTGCTTGTTTTGATCGGCCTGTGGGACCAAGGCGATAGAATTGCGCTGTGGAGGAGCCAGGCTACGGGCGAACTATTCTACCTCAACTGACTGTCTGGAAGAAGCGGGGCGGGGGAAGGGACGGCGGCCCTCTCTCCCCGTCCCCTTGGCAGGCACATTGCTCAAAAACTGGGCGCCCCCCCCCCTCCCCTATTCGCCTACGACTTTGACATTCCTCTTCCCACTCCCCCCCACGCTCATCTTTCTTTTCCTTTTCTTTAACTCTCTCGAAGCTTTATTTCTTAGAAACAGGAATGAAAAATTAAAAGCTCTTTTTATTCTGAAGCAGGAATGGAACTTGAAAAATGGTGTCAAACTCATCCTGCAGTGTCGGCACAAAAAGTTAGAAGGGCTATACAAAAAGCAAATCCTACCCTTGGCGGAACGAGTTTTTATTATGTCTTTGGGCTCAGGGATGCCCCACCAACCTCACAGCCAGAGGAAATGAGCTCCTACTTCTTGGTTTGGTACCGATCACCGAAGGACGCCTGGGATAAAACGAATTTTCTGACGGCCTTGGCTGCTTTCTGGCAAGCCGACATGAACAGGAAATGGTCCTTGGGCTGGGAGTCCGTTCGCTGCGTGGGCATACTGGCGGACAGATGTACTCAAGACCCTGACCAGCTGCATTTCAAAGCAGACCCCGCATTTGCTCTCAAGCCAACAGAGGCGCTGGCCCTCTTTCAGCATATCGGGCAGTACCAAATCCCTATAATCGTAAGTGTGCACACCACCACCAACCCAACTCCTTGACTGAACGCGACCGAGAGCTCCAACGCCATGCGTTTAGCCCGAGAGGATCTCACCCAATGCCTTACCAGTCGGGAGACGTATGCAGGCGTCGCTAGGGGAAAAGAGGCGCCTGAATGCAATTATGCACGCGCGTACGTCGTAGAGCCAGTCTTTCAAAAGCTAATGCAAAAGTACGAGCCCGGGAAAGAGCACTCCCAGAATGTGGCCTTTGCGGGCCCGACAGGAAGCCTTACTCCACTAACCGAAATTAAGTTTGAATCCGTAGCGCTGTGCTCTGTACACACGACGTATCACATTTGCGATTTCTTGCTGTGCCACGTGGGGCGAGAGTATAATCTGATGCAAATATCTTCGTATGGCGGTTACTATGGGGTTGTCGGTTGTATGCTGGGGGCTGAGGCTGACGTTCTGGACGGGCGGCGGTCCGCTTCTCACTTCAAAGAAATTATGACGCACATTAAAACAAAATGCAAAGGGCGCTGGTGGACTACGCAAGAAACGCGGGCGTTCCTTGAAGACTGCGCGACTTACGCCGAAAATGTTCGTACCCGCGACGATACCGAAGAAAAAAATGACGCCGACCTATGGCGCGAGCAGCTGTCTTTTGCCCTAAAATTCAGTGAGCAATACTTTGGGGTCAGCTTAGATCACCTCGGACAGAGTCCTGACAAGTTGTGGCAGGACTGGTCCGCCATTACACTTAGTTTTCGATCCACCTGGAAACTCTTGCAGCCCTCTTTCTTGCTTGCACTGGCGCTAGCTCGAAGCAAAAGCGACGGCGAAGGAAAAAAGGGGGGAACGGAGGCAAAGGACAGAGCAGGGCCGGCCGTGACACATTAAAAAGGATTTTTGTTTTTAGAAAACAACAAAGTAATCTCTTAACCTCCCGAATATCCGGGGAGGGAAGAGGAAGGGAAGAGGAAGGGGGGGGGGTTTCAAACGGCCGGCCCCCCCCCTCCGCGCAATTAAAAAAGGGAGGAAAACAGGGGGAAAAGGAGGGGGGGGCCGCGACTGTTATATTTTGGCAAAAAAAAAAAAAAAAAAAAAAAAAAAAAAAAAAACAGCGAGACGTGGAGAGGGGGGGGGGGGGGAGGAGGAGGAAGGTGGGGGAGAGAAAAATAGTAGGCTCAAAACAAAAAACCTGGTCTTGTGCAGCCAATGGCCGACATTACGAGGCTTGGGTGAACGAGGGCGAAACCAAAGTATTTTCAATTTTTTTTAGTTCCCAGAAGCAGAGACGACAGTCGCGTTTGGTCCAAAGGGGGGCGAGGGGGGGTGGGGGGGGCAAAGTGCGAGCCCTTGACTGTCGCCCCCCCCCCCCCCGGACGAAGACGAGCAGAAAAAAAAGACAGAGGGGGAGGGTGTCGAAAATCATTCTCCCCATACGTGTGGGAGGGGGGGGGGCCGCCCTCTGGCCCCCCCCCAAAAAAAAAGTGCCGCCCGGGGTGAGAGAGGGGGAGGGGGGAGAAAGCGCTGCACAGGGACTTGGCCGCCCAGCTGGGGTTAGGGGACAGTCAGGGCTTGCTGGTGCCGCTCGCGTCGTGGCAGCAGTCCGAGGAGGCCGAGCGCGAACGGCTCGTCACGGTCCAGGAAGCGTTGGCCCTGGACGAAAAAGCCTGCCAAGCCAAGCTGTACTGCCCGCAGTGCAACCAGGCGCTGTCTACGAGGCGCGAGAGTGTCGATGGCATCTGCGCCCGATTACGGGAAGCCACGGCGGCGAGGGTCTCCTGCATTTGTTGGCCAAGGCGTTCATTGAAGCGAAGCTGGCCGAGATCACGTTCCGGTGGTCCAACTGTGCCCCGGCGCTCGTCTGCCGCGCCGAACGGTGCTTTGCGGGCTGCACCGTGGTGCTGGAGCGAACGTTGGGCGCGAGCAGCCGACTGGTAGGTTTGTCCCCGGAAGAGGCTAGGCTCAGGCCCGACGTGACGATCTTGGATCAGAACCAGGCGGTTGTGGCCTTTGTCGAAATCTTCGTGAGCAGCCGCAAAGAAATGCGGCACTGGGAGGCATACGCCAAGTTCCCGCAGGCGGTAGCGTTGGAGATAGACTTCAACCAGACGCTGCACAAGTCCGCGGCCGGTTTTGTGCTGCAGGACACCAAACGCTAAAAGTCTGGGGCGCCGTGTGCCCCTTGTGCGGCTCAACAGGCCAAAAATCTCAGGGCCAAGCTTGCCCAAGCACAAGCCCAACGCCAAGCCGCGCTGGCGGCCCAAGCCCTGGCGGAGCAAAAGCGCAGGTAGGAGCTAGCCACGCAGGCTGTACAAGCCAGGGCGTTGATCCAAGCCGAACTTTCGAAAATCACGTTTCGGTGGTCCGCGTGCGCAGCGAAACTGGCGCCGCTGTGCCGCAGGCGGCCGCGCTTCGAGGGTTGTACCGCGGTGCACTGTAACTTGGGCACGACGGGGCTTTTAGGACTGACGGTCGATGAAGCGGACTATAAGCCCGACCTAACCGTGCTGGACCGGAACCAGAAAGTGGTGGCGTTGATCGAAATCTACACCGGGTGCCACACCGAGCCGCGACGTTGGCAAACCTACAACAAGTTCCCTGGGTCATATTTCTAGCAGTATATGTAAGAGATGTGCTCACCCTCGATTATCGAGGCTACACTCTAACCAACGAAAAATTCGGCGCACAGCAGGCGTCGTGCAGATTTTGTGTGGCAGAGCAAAAGCGCCAGCTGGAACTGGCTGCGCGGGTCGCACAGGTCAGGGCCTTGATCCAAGCTGAGCTGTCGAAGATCACGTTCCGGTGGTCCGCGTGCGCCTCTGGACCGGCGCCGCAGTGCCGCATCGTTCGGCGCTTCGAGGGCTGTACCGCGGTGCACTGTCTCTTGGGCACGACGAGCCGCGAACGCCTGTGGCTAACCTTCGACGAAGCTGCGTACAAGCCCGACCTAACTGTGCTGGACCAATACCAGCAAGTGGTGGCGTTTATCGAGATCTGCACCGGTAGCCAGAAGGAGCCGCGGCGTTGGCAAACCTACGACAAGTTCCCGGGGGTCATAAAGCTAGAAGTACACGAAGGAAGTGTGCGCCAGCTCGCTGAGAATGGCTACACTCTGACCGATGTCAAACTCCGCGCACAAAAGGCGCCGTGCATATTTTGTGTGGCAGCAACCAGTGTGGCGCGGGAGCGTCACCAAACCGCGGTAGCCCAGGAAGAGGAAAGTCTCCGGGCCGCGTTGGCCGAAGAAGAGCTGGAGCGACAATGCGCAGACCAGCAAAGCACTGTCGCTCTGGCTGACGATCTTCAGGCAACCGCCCAAGCACGGGGCGAGGCGTTGTGCACGGTGCAAGGCCTGCTGAAATGGATGCTGCCCCCACGCGTGCAAGAACAGGTGCTGGCCGGTGGTCTGCCCGCGTGGCTCTCGGACGACGAGGCGGCCGTGTTCCCTAGCCTGACGTACACGCCGGGCGCAGCTCGGCCTGTCTGGGCCCTGGAGGAGGAGGCCAAGGTCGAGTGTGTTTCGGATGCGGGTGTCCTCGACATCGTGGTTGTACGGGCATTTCTTATTTGTGTGTTTGAACCATTGTCCCCGTGCCCACCAACGAATACAAGGTGTGTTAGCTTCACGACTGTTCTCTCTTGGTCGCTTTCCTAGAGATCGTTGCGTATGTGCGGCTTGCGGTTGAGCAGAAGCCGATGCAGAACCGATCAAGGATGCTGTCTGGCTGTCGAGCCTCTGACAAGCGGTCATTACTTCGGTCCACAACATTTTTGGGCTCACGGCCTTAGTCGTGACCTCAAAGACGCTCATCTCCAAAAAGCTCAAGTGCTTTACATTGTCGAAGGCTTTGCAGTCTTGCATGAGCAGTGTGAGCTTATTTTTGTTGTAGACGTGCAAAGCACTGAGGAAATATAGGAGTATGGCT
>WBZZ01000141.1:155000-280000 GCA_019918135.1 Paulinella micropora
TCAATTGCCACAGGTGCCACTATCACTCCATCCGGCACACCCCATCCAGTTTCCCGACTCTACGCTGCATACTGCCGGCGTCCCTCAGTCCAACGAACGTGCAGCTAGCACCAGTACGGATTGAGACGTGCATCCGGAACGAACTTGCAATCCACAAAATCCCGGATACCGAGACGTACAAATGCGACTGCCCGGAAAAAACACGACACGCCATATCCCAATCCTCCCGGGAATGGCTCGATTGCATCCCCCCAGACTTTCTTAACATAGAGGTCAACCGCATAGCCTATGACGGGGAAAGAAGGGTAACATCCACCGCTGGCTAATCGATAAATAACAACCTCCTCCTGGTAGACTTGAACCACCTAGATCTCTCTGCTTACTTCTCACCTATTTACACGATCAACCGAGAGGCCATCTACACGCCGATCTCCTTCCTACTACACAAAGGGCCCACGGTCAACGACGGCCACTGGATGGCAGTAATAAGGGACCCCCATCATGGTTGGAGACTCCACGACGACAGTCAATGCCTCATCTTGGACCATTGGCGGGACCAAGACCTCACAGCAGTATTTAAGAGAGTCATCCTGCCTGACGATCCTCCTAACTCAGCACTCCAGACAGTACCTACGGAACTCTTACACCTCAATATTTACGAAACCATCACGGCAGTGCTATACCAACGGGTTGACCTGGGGGCGGAGACCCCTACAGGGCACTCCACACAACCCCTCCCGTCACACTCTCCATTCTTCCTCCCAACCATACCGCGTCACTCCCACATCCCAGAGGCGCCCCAGGCATATCCACAGTGGATGCAAGGTCCACCTATTACCCTGCGTGCACCTGACGTTCCTGACGTCGTCATGACTCTCCAAGCATCAAGGAAGCGAAAGCCCACCGAGACAGGGAGCCCTGACAGATCCACACCTGCGTTCTGGGAAAAACTATGCAGGGGAATCCTCAGAGATATGGAAAAAACACCCATAGGTCAGGCAACGGTGAAATTTATGACGCGATCCCACGTACTGGCACAGGCACCGGACAGCAACGGCCTTCTAGGATATGACTTCGGTGGGAAGTCACTCCGCCCGGTGCTAGTCCCCTCCCTAACCCAGGAAGTGTGGGACCTACTACGTTATAAAACATGGGTCCCGATAACAGGAGCCCTGATCACAGATTATAATAACAACCCACAGGAAGAGACGGTACTCGGCTTCCACCGAGACGACGAACGATTCATGTCCCACGACGAGGTGATCAACCTCAGCTTCGGACCAACCGCGAAGCTACGGATTATGCCGTATGGCCAGCAAGCGCGCGCCAAACTAGATGGACAAGCCCTTATCCTCAACAATGGCACTTTCCACACCTTCAACAGGTTTCAACTCCACAAAGTGAGCATGCCTCCTAACCGTCCAAATGACCCGACCCGCCGTATAAGCATCTCATTTAGAGTCTTCACCACCTGGGCGGAGATACCCCCGCCCCTCCGCCCCCGGATCGCACAGGGCAACACAAACCTTCAACAAACACTAGCAGCCTGGAAAGCAAAGAACCAGGCCGATGAGCCACAAAGCGATTCAACTGGTTACGGGATAGAACCACTTCTTGCCGCACGATTCCACGATATCCAGGGGATCATCAACTTAACTCTGGAATACATTGGCCTCCACACCCCGCAGAACGGTAGGATTCTGACAGTCACGCAGACCGACCACATCGACGAGGGAAAACCCCTAACACCCCCATGGGACCCCCGAACTATCGCCTTAATCCAGCGGGACGAGGTACGGCAGGCCATCTTGACGAACACCCTCATGCATCTTCGGGGCATACACAGTACTATGATTTTTCAGGAAATAGTACAGTCGACACGGTTCAAACAATCCGACAGACACAGTTTCTGTGTCCTACTATACCGCCCAGAGGTCCCCATTCACGCAGACCTCAGTACTAGTATGATATGCCCCCGGACTCAAAATGGGCAGCTCCGACTGCCATACTCTTCAACCAAGCAAAGATCCGCCAACAAGTCCTTACCACGACGAAAGACGGCATGTTCTGGGGACCAAGTACGCGATCGGCAGCACAACAACCTGCGCCTCTTTCACAGGACCCAGCCCAGGGAGGAATGTCCAGGGACATACTATTATTACCCTAGATACCACATCGCATCGATCAAGACTGCCCGACAAGGATGGTTCCTCCTCATCGACCCCCAGTGGACAAATGGATTCCTTGACCATGTCTCCGCTATGGAACGGAAAATCTTAGGAGGAAACATCGACCAAGTCGCGCCAGAATACCGAAGAGTAGTAGTCCAACGCCTGACACCCGATCGACCACCCATAGGATTCGACTACCGAGGTGATTTCCACTGGCTGAATCAGGGGTTCTGGCACTGTGGTATGATTACACAGATTGCCCACTACCCGAATACCGCCCAGAAGATCCATCAGATGACTACCCCACATATTGGTTACTTTTTACTCAAGAAAGGGGGCGGTGCGGTGTAGCCGGGTTGGGGAAGTACCTGACCCCGCAGTACAAGGAGGCCGCCTGGTCATCCGCCAGGGACCCAAACCATTCCCCAAAGTCCCCATGCACCCGGACCTAGGCAAAAAACCCCAAGCAGCTCCAAACCCTCGACCAGATCCGGCAACGACCAAGGGAAATGACCCCTCTCCACCGGAAATACCGGAGGCCACAGCTTCTCTGAAGGAACCAACAACGTCTCAAAACCAGAACCTACCTCAACCGGAAATTCCGCCGGCCAAGGGCATCGAGGCCCCAGCCACACCACCATCCACCCACCCATCTCTCCCCACAGGCTCCCTAAGAAAAACCACCTCTCCGCCTCAGCCATCGGCCCCGCATATCTTCGAGGGAGTCACTCGCAAAAGCCGCAGCAAGTCTCCGCCGACAGCGAGAGCTGACTCGGACGACGAGATCGATCTTGAACATCTCATCAACGACGAAGCTGAGGGCTGGCGCCTTGAGCACGAGGAAAAACGTCAGCAATCCCGGAACACTCCGCCGCCCCCCACAACCCCCACACCAGACAAGTGCAAAGAGCAACAGACAAGGGCCTCAGTGGACACCCCCCCAGGAATGAGCAACCAGGCCCCCCCTCTACCGATATCGACAACCTCACAAGTGGACCAGGGCAATGGGGGCGGGTCCTGCCTCCCTACACGGCCAGGGACCCAAATAACACCGAGACACCAAACCCAGAATACCTCATCCCCCCTCGGCGACCAACGGGACGAACGCCCACCCCATCCTGATGCTACTTCATCGGCAGGAGCCCCTCGGGATAAACAACCTCCGATCCGCCTGACATTAACCAGAACTCAACGAGACACTGGAGAAACCAAGATGTCCCAGGAAGATTCAAAAAACCCACTGGGATCAGGGACAAGTCACCCACCTCCCCAACACGCTCCCCCTTCCGGCCGCACCTATAACCCCATCCCGGAGATCGGAAGCAAGATCACACAGATCCTAAAACTCAGGGCAGACTTCGGGGAGCACCGCCAATGCCTACTTACTAATCATATCCTCTCACCTCCGGGCCCCCAAGACATAAGTAGACAGATCACGAGGTTTCTGAGACAACGATCATACTACAAGCACGTGCTGACCCCCCTGCTCCTTACAAGCCCCAGGAGGCAATGGACCCTGCTCATCCTCTCCAAGACCCTCAAACGAGAGCTAGTAGGAACCACATTTGGTCAGACACCCAGCCTCAGGTCCGTGCCGAGCAGGAACAACCCCCTCATAATTTGGCTCCACCCGAACACATACCAGTTACAGGGACCCACCCTGCCTATACAGCAGGAAGTCAAGGACTGGATATCTGCGCTCGGCACAGCTGAAGTCATTCACAAGAAGGTAGAGCTAGGCGTCGTAGCAGGTCCGCTCAACCACACAGCCGGCACGGAAGAGGACACCATCGAATTGCACGTCAAAACCTTCCTTTCCTCCCCAAGCGGTTACCAAGCATGGATACAACCCAGGGACCGGGCGACACCTAATCCCCCCCAAAACCCAACTGCACAGGGAACCCGCCCTCCCACAGACCGCCCAGCATGCCAGTTGACCACGGGTGGGCACGCCGGGGATACGGATAGGAAACGCTCAGATACATCGAGACAGGGAACCTCGACTACCACATCCGCAGGCCCCGCTCGAGGGATCCTTCCCATCACTGGAATGCCAGGAGAGACCGGAAAGATCTCCCCTTCTGCTCGGACCGAACCCCAGGATGCCCTGAACAACGAACGACCACAGCCAGCATAGAATCGTGCAGGCATGCTGACTTTATCCGCCATGAGGACAGGGAGGGAGGATCCAAACCCTTGCGAACCGCCACCGAAAAAGAAGCAGGCGATCATTAGGAGAGCTAATAAGACACTCCTTGGGGAGACCCCACACCCCCTGTCGCAAACCGATCTCCCCCGACCATCGCTCCCCGTCCAGCAGCTCCTGGGCGAATTCACTATCAGCACACTTCTCCAAAACCCCTTGATCCAACTGGGATATGACCAGATTTCCCAAATTAAAACCATAGCAGCGGCATCTACCAAGGCCAACACTGTAGGCACCCCATCGTGGGAACGGGACATCTGGGCAACCCAGCAAGATTGGAAAACCCTCCTGGTGCTTCCGGACAACCTCCCCGGTGCACAATGGCCGCCCAAGCTACCACTACACCTACAATGGGCGGCCAAGAGTATCTGGGCGGCGCTGACCGTCCCTCCCACAACCACGACTATCCCGGCCTTGCAAGAGGCCCCACCACCTATGCAGCGTCCACCTGCTCCACGACAAGCTTCCAACCCGGTCACACCCATACCTGTCCAACACACTAAACGAGCCATGAAGCGGTACCGGCAACGCATGAAGATGAAGGCTAAACGTGCCAAGCTCACCCACGCCGTGGAGGTACCCCAACCACAGGCCCGGCGAAAGGGGAGCAGCCCCCACCAACTAAACCGAAACAACCACCACATCCTACACCATCCCCCGCTTCACTGACACTCCAACAGGGGAAACAGAAGAACCCACAGGCACCCCCAAAACAGATAGCGCTCACAGCGACCAAACCACAAAAGCCGACACAGACTCGGAGAACAGCGAAGTCCAAGGCTCCTTCGAACACTAAGAAGGGACCCCCGCCCAAGGCCGTGGTAAAATCTGAACCAGCTACCCAACTGAAGACCCACCGCCAGGCACCAGCCCCACTCCTCTCCACAACACAGGGACCTCCGGTCAAACGGGTCTCATTCACTACACAGCGAAGTCCACTCGAGGACCCATCAGACCTCGTCGTCCAGCTCATCCGAAGACGCGGACGAATCGGAAGAGGAGAAAAACCAATCAGATGAGAAAGGTGATGACAACCAATCAGAATCGGAAAGGGAGGAAAATCAAGACGCATCGGAAGGGGTGGACCAATCGGAGGGGGAGGAAAGCCAATCCGAGGCCGCCTTAGGAGCCCAGGACGAGACAGACTCAACCGCAGAAGGAGATGAAGGCTCACCAAAACGCGACGGGAAAGACCAAAACGCAGAAGTGCTCCAAGCGACACTTCATCCGCCTCCGCGAATCGTCACAGTCCGGCGGCGGAAGATACACATTAGCAGTGAGTTTACTCCAGCAGCCAGAGACCATGAGCCCCAGCGGACCATGACGTTGCCCACGCCTTCCCATCGACAACCCCCAGGGAAGGGAGGAAAGCCCCTTGGGCCTAAACGCCAACAGCCGCCCCGGGAACCCCATGTCGATATCCACACGCAGGTAGGGGGAAAGAGAAAGTCCACTGCCACTACCCAGCCGTCCAAGGAGCCACTCCCCACAGGGAACACGTGCAACCGCCGAGGAATCCATAACCCTGGAACCATGTGCTGGATCATTACCACCATGCAAGCATTAGCATCAACACGGGACTTACCACAAACTGTACAAGCATGGACGCGGCAACATAGACTGCCTCAATCGGGCTCACCTCAACACACCCTCCATCTCATCAGTAATACTCTGACAACCCTGACCCCCAAGAGAGGGATGGGCACCTGGGCCCCCCTAAGAGTACCGTGGCTTGGGGATGCAACAGCCCTGTCACACCTGCACCCCACCTTCAAACCAGGCCATCCAGGAACCATCCACAAGGCCATAAAAGGTATCCACGCTCTCCTTCGAATGATCGAAGACCAGGATGGGAGCAACATAATCTCAAAATGGCAATGTCAAATCACCTCCAGCAGCCAATGCTACGCTTGCGGTGGTTCTTCATCCAGCGAACGCATTGATCCCATTATTGAATTGCATACTCCCCAGGACAGGCCCCTCCCAGAATCTCAACTCTCCCTGGAATCCCTCCTGCAACATTGGCGCAGACGCCAGGACGACCGCAAGTGCTCCCGCTGCAGCCACACCCTTGAGACAGAACAGTCCCTAGTAATGAACAGACCCTTGACCCTTTGGTTCGCCATCACACACACCAACCCAGGCCAACATCCCTTACCACAGCGCGACAAGGTTATAAAAGATCTGCCCCCGCCTCGCTTGACGATCCCGGAAAAACTCTGGGTCAAGCCTGATAGCTGGGGAGGTAAGGGTCAGCACGGATATACACTAGACGGAGCTATTTGCAGACGGAGCGCCCCAGACCAGGAGCTCCCCCACCTGGTATTCCTGACCCCCCAACCCGACGGGACATGGATATGCCTTGACGATACCAAACTGTCTATCCTCCCTCCTAAACAGGGATGGGGATTCATAGGAAAACATGGAACAGTACTGGTATACAATCAGATTAAGCCATCCAAACCCACCATGGCGCCTCAGCCCCCCATCGCCGCTGCCAACCCAACCGACCCACTACCACATCAAGACCTCTGCGACGCCCACCCAATACGTAAAAGAGATCCCAAACACTGGCACCACCGCCTCGCCCTGAAGATAAAGAAACTACGTAAACTAACAGACAGGGTGAGCGAGGGCATACATGTCGGACAACACGGACCCATCCAGCCGTACGCCTGGCCGATGATCTACGTGAAGAAGGGGAATCATGGAAACCAGACCTACTCCTTACCCCATCACCGACATCACCAAATATTTACCTAGTAGAAGCAACATCTCGATCCGACAATGGCTTATTCGATTAGATCAATCAATATATGCAATGACAACAAGCAGTAACACCAGACGATTATGGGACGAACACGGGCTGAGAATCCAACCACCCTTCAACTTCCAAGACCCAACCTCCCCCCGCGGAGAGGGCCCACCAATCAGCTGGCCGTTTGAACCCTGGCAATCAACAAAACCACACGGATATAACCACAGAGCCATTTACGAACATAGATACCACAAGTATATGGAAAAATACATGATCTCAAGCTAAGCTCCCAAGGCCGCTGCGAACCCCAACTCCTCATGCTTGCTATGGGAGCCAGAGGGTATATCCCATCAACAGGATTCAAGCTGATCAAGGATCTTTTCTCTAGTGCCCAGGCAAGAGCGGTCTATCAAGAACTCACCGACCTTTGCCACGATCATATCCTGAAAGTATGGCAATTTCTCCATACATGCCCAACGTAATAACCCCGCCCCAGGCCCATTCTACCCATCTTATTTAAGCACAGGAAGTATTGCATAAATAGATTGATCTGACACACCCCTGACGGAACCGGTGGGAACATACAAGGAGGCAGAGGACACAGGAAAAAAATAAAATAATAGTAATAATAATAATATATGTATATATCCATGTATATATATATGAATAAATATATATATATATATATATATATATATATATATAAATATAATAAATATATACTGTAACGAGAAGGAAAAGAAAAAACCTATATTAAAGGGCACGCATATAATCCAAAAGAAAGTAAGGATAATCACCGGGTAGAATTAATAAGATACCGTCAAGGAAACAAGATCTAGACCTAGTCTCCCTACCTACTAAACCGATAAGAGCATCCAATAAACTAAACCGGTGGTAAGGGGACAGGACCAACAACATACGGACCAACACACTAGACACGCAAGACTCTGCGGAAAAGCTGCTGCATACCATAAAGAATAAAAATGAGGGACAAAAAAAAATCCAGGGACCGATAAACAGGCTCAAAAAAAAAAAAAAATTCAAGCTAGTACCAGAGGATATTTCGATCGAGAGGATATCAGGAGACCCAGGCGGATCAAGACGGAACTCAAGATCAAGGAGAGACCAGTGGACCCAGGCGGATCCAGACGGAGCTAAAGACCGATATACATAATACTCTTTTCAAACCTTTACATAAAACCCCCGACTGCTATGACAACATCATACAGAAGGTCGTCTACATGTGTGCGGCCAGTCGTGCTCTTCAGAGTGTCATTCCCTAGTGCGATGGGTCGGTCTTCGGATTCGCCCCCTCTCGCCGTGATGTTATGCGCAGGTTGGAGCCCACACGCGGTGACGAGTGAGGACTAACAACCCTTACCGGCAGTCGAATACTCCAACAAACCTCCCCCCCCTGCTGACAAAAATGGCATCCGCCAGAAGTAAAACGGCAAAACGCATTGGCCTCCAGTGTAGACTCATACAAAAAGATAGATAAATAGTGGCACATTTTGTAAGCATTAAAGTCTAACAATGACAAACACATAAATGTATCTACCTGCATTAAACTTTAAATCGTTACACAAAAACGAGCCCTTTAATAAAAGACATTGGACAGTGTGAGGCCTGAGGCCCATGCCGGACCATGCCCATGCCGGGCAGCTACTCACAGCCTGAGTACCTTAGAGTTTAGGACGGAACAAAACAAATAAATATCTGCCACACGCCATGGCTGCCACGTGCCGTGGCTCGTCCTAACCGGGATCAGCACCCGGCACTACTCTAGCCCACCCAGGGACGAAGGCCTCAAACAGTCCAAAGCTAAAAGCTAAAACAGATCTAAAAGATAACGCTGCTCTTGTAAAATCTCAAAACGAGAAGTCTCAACGTATTTCTTGAAACAGTCAGATGACCAGCGTCCCGCTCTCATAATGGTTAAAATCGGACGCACCCGCTAGCTTAAGAGACTTAGCGCCCCCTCGCCTCAGCGAAATTCCGTTGAAATCCTTGCCAAATGCGATACCCGCATCTACCAACAACGCACGAGCATGAGTCACAAACGTCTCACGCGATACAGCAGTGCCATTGCTCCATCTGAACATAGCTTGTGCACTGCCCCTGTTGAGTCCGACTGAAATACAAGACGAATCTAACTTCTTATACCAAAACACTGGCGAAACGAGCATTTGTTGAAGGTCCGCAAGCCAAACATCAACTCCACCTCTGAATGGGTCTGTTTTCGAGCCATCCAGGACAACTCGCAAACAAATGTTTACATCGTCCTCCATCAACGTGCAATGAGCTCGCCTCAAGATGCGCGCATAACGTTTAGGTCCAGAAACAACTAATCGACGACACGGAAAAGGCCGACGACCCCCCACCATAACTGAGCAGATAACAATAATGTCATGTCGTTCTCTCGGACTAACACGACCCGAAATAAGCAACGTAACCGCATAAGAAACGACACGGATTAGCGAGTCTAAAGTCAGCGTCAAACACACATCCTTCTCTTTCTTTTTGCTGCGTTTGATGCCCCGCCAGCACCTCTCCACGTAATAGTCCTGTAGCGGATCATCCAATCCTCGCGAAAGGCAAAAGTCACGTATACCATATAGATATACCTTTAGGGTCCCTACCGAAACTTGTCCGATGATGTACGCCATGAATAGAACGATAAGCGCAGAGTCTGGCTCCCACCAACGAATGTGCCATCTGTTAGTTTCATAAGCCTCTGCAAAGCTACGTAGCCGGTTAACTCCCGATGCGTAGCTCTTGCTTGTTGAATAGGCTAGGCCTCGGTCCAAGTAGCCAACAGCCTCGTCGACTAACCAACTAGCGGACGTGCAAGCGGGGTGGCCTTTGAACCAAGTTTGAAAGATCCCTCTCTCGTAAGAAGGAGGCCCGCCTTCTCTACCTGACCACGTGCCAGAACATCAACAATAAGCATGCGCTCACGCTCTACACAGAAAGCAAGCACGCTAATATTTCGCTCAGCAAACATCCATAGATACAAATCAAGTATGACTTGCATGCCTCGCGTTGGAGAATAAGCTTTGGCAATGCATGCGCATGCAGGCGCACAGTCACCCACAACGCAAAACTGTCTATCACCCGTCAGCATATGCATTTCCCACACCCCATGCAAGTAATTAAATAGCTCACGTCTAGAGGCAGCATCCTCTCCCGAGTCACAAATGAATATCTCCTCTTCTTTCTCGTTCGAATTCCAAGGTTCGGCTAAGAAAGTTCCTTGCGACTGTCCGTCTGATGCGACGAGCCATGCGCGGCCCCACGGCGAACTTTTGCTCTTGTTCGCATCGCACCAGATACTAGTGATACATTTATGGTCGCCAGTCCATAATAGAGTCTTCGGATCAAAATGTCCTTCTCGGTGATAGTCGACGATTGGGAATTCTCCTTTGGTATGCTCGACAAGGCGCGCTGCCCAGAGTGCACCGTCGCGTACGCGGCAACTCACCCTTCCGCCATTAGAACCTCTTCTGACCATGGCTGTATGACACTCATGCATGTGACCCATCAGGGGTCGTAACCACGCAACGACTGTCGCGAGCCACGTGAGAAGTCCCTTGTAAGATGCATACTTGGCGGTCTGCACCCAGCTGACTGTTGCAAGGCCATGAAGAATCTCCAAGACTAACACAAGTCTCGCGTCCGGTATAATAACCAGTCAACGTACTGTATCAACGATCCAGCCGAGGAACTTGTAGCGCTGTTCGCAGAACACCTCATGCAAGTCCAGACCAATGTCCTTGCAAAAGGATGTGAGCTTGTGCAACTCCGCGCGTGCCTCTACCTCAGTTGCCGCTTGGCTGACAAAGTTATCCACGTAATTGTCGAGCTCAATTGGGTCGGGGAGGTATTTTGCAGCGATATTGAGGATGGTCACGACGCGCACGAAGTTGTCACCAGCTGCAACTTGACCAAACTTGCCACAGAGCTCGACGAAAAAATGGCGAATTCCGTCACTGTCCCACACCGAGGAGACTTGCTGGTACAGGTCTTGCTGTCGAACTCCAAGCTGCCGATACGCGTCTTTGACGTCACCCCCGTAGCCCCAACACCCTGGTCCTAGAGCAGCTAATTTGGAAATGTGTTGGGCGAAAGTAAAGTAGTCGACACCAATGTCCAAGCGGGGCGTAAGGTCATTGACAGACAGTCCACGTGGGAACGAGCCGTGATTGATGCTGCGGATAGATAACGAAGAAGGATTCCATTTATCTTTAGGGATTGTGAACTCTCTAGCAACGATAGCCTGGTGAGGGCATGAAGGATTTGGAAAAGGTGGCCTATCAAACGGCCCAGCTGCCTTGCCCTCTGTTACTCGCTTGAGTACTGCTGCATATCGCTTAGCCTCGACTTCATCGTCGCCGTGAACGGAGTGATCACGCAAAAACTCACCAACCCCCCGATATTTTGTGTGCTGCGCTTCGCAACAGGCTAAGAACCACTCTTTGTCTTCAGCCGACAGCATGGAGCACGCAGTCACCAAAGTCCGCAATCGTTGCAAGTTGAGCTTTGTTGCATAGGGCTTGACCACAAAATCTACCGGTGGCAGACAACGTCGCTTACTCTTTTTGATACGATTCCGCTCTGCAACTCACGGAAGAGAGATGATGTCGCGTCCCCTGCCACGCGTTGCTCGAAAGTCTGCCAAAACAAACCTAGGGGAGCTGACATGAGGAGGGCGTTCATCGCTGCGGCTTGCAGGCCACCAGACGTGAGTAGCCCACGGTTGACCTTCCCAGTTGTCCATAGGTACGCTAGTAACAGTCAGTACAACTGCTTTTGCCTTCACCAGTGTGCCGATCGTAGTCGGAGCTGAAGTCCACTCCCACGGGGCTAACCAGAAGGGAAGCCATGGCGTGGCAGTACTGCTCACGTTGAAGCGAGGCGCCGGAGGGACTCTTGCACGTTGGACATCACCAAATGAGTCGGGAATGCTGATATCCGCGCGCTCAGAAGATTTGGGAAGAAAAACGAACTTCACGATAGCGCCCATTGCCCCTTCTGCCTCGTAGCGTACGCGCTCCCACATCCATGGCAAAATACCAGTCGGGGAAAAAGTGCAGGTGGGAATGAGGAAAGGAGATGCATCAGGAAGGGCAGGAAAAGAAAGAGAAGTAGAAATTGATACAGGAGAAGAAGAAAGAGGAGGAGATGGAATAGGAGGAAGAGGAGAAAAAAATAGAAAAAAATGAATGAGGGGGAAGAAAGGGAGGGGGTACGCTTTTCTTGCGGACGACGAGAGGAGGTTGCCCACGTCTGGGACCAACAGGCTGGTCCATCCCCACTACCGCATGGTCTACCGGTCGGGAAGCTAAGCGTGCCGCTCGCTCACCCTGCGGTATCCATAGTACATGCCTCTGCGTGCCACAGATCGCATGACTAGCACTGCGTGACAAGCTAAGTTCGTGCCGAACTTGCCTACTACGCTCGTTCGTATCTACTTTGCTACTACCAATAGTAGAGGACTTAGGATCACTCTTGCGCTCAACCACACATACACTCTTGCCATCACTCACGCGTACACTCACATCACACGAATCCTTACTTAATTTATTCTCACAATCGCTCACCTTTACATCATTGTTCTCGCGCACACTCACATCGCATTCATCACTTGACACATTCTCACACTTCTTACTCACTACACCCCCAGGCCGCACACACATTACATTTCGCTTTACTCCTTCCCTCTCACCGCTCAACCTTTCGTCACTTTCTACCATGAGGCTGAGCTCTTCGTCGATGGATAGTCAGAAAGGCCATTTGTCCTTCTGGGGACACTTTGCCTTGACGTGGCTCTGGTCAGGACATACTGGGCAGGAATGTTGGAACCTGCATCTCTTGCCCCAAGTACAGGTGCCCAACGCCCATTGCTTCCAGGTAGATGAAGACTTGGCTTTGGGAGCTGAGTCGCTGGCGGCGTTCCGCTTCTCGCTTCCATACTTGACCCATGGTCGCAAGGTGGAGGACGCTAGGCGCATGGCCTTGAGGCTCGTTGACCATTCTCCAAGACGGATTTGGAAACGTACTGCATAACTCCAAGCGGCAACAGACTTCCATGTTCTTGTCTCCAAGTAGTCCAGAACTTCTTGGTAGTGGTCAAGCATGTCAGCCTGGTGCTGAGGAAAGAACGCACTGATAATCCGAATCAGTCTGCGCAGCTCCTGTTGATAGGCTTCCGCAGTCTTGATTGTGTTCTCCACATCCTGTCCGACTTCGATCGTATCCTTCTTGTGTCGAATCTCGGTAAGCGATATGCCCGCATATCCCTTTCTGATGCGCCGCAAAACAGATGGTTTGATCTGATGTATTCCCGGAGTTCCTCGTAAGTTGTATTTATCTAACATTCCGTCCTTGTCTGTGTCGTCATCCATGAGTGAGCCTAATGCTTTGCGCAGACCTGCTGCTCCGATGGGTAAAGCGTCGCCCACTTCCTCTAGCCGATCGTTAAAGTTGTTGCGTAGGCGGTCGTCATCTGGCTTGTGTTTCTTCGGAGGAGGAGGGTGAGAATCCTGAGGTACATGGCTGTTCGCCTCTCGCTTCTTCTTCTCCTCTTCCTGCAATCGCAGTGCCAGCTTGAAATCATCGTCAGGGTTGCTTGCAGGATGCGGCGGCTGCTGCTGAGCAGGTGGTTCCTGCTGCTGCTGGACCTGCTGTAGTGGCTGCGGTGCTAGCGCTATGACCGGAGATCCAGTCTCGTTAGCCACAATAGCAGGCCAGCTGACCTTCTCGTTTACCAACGCTGTTGCCATCGCTTCCGCTTTAACGGCCATCGTGTTACCTTTAACGGTGAAGCCAGAGGACATGACGAAATACATCCTGATAAGCATGTCGATGCTTTTGGCTGGATACGCAGCCTTCAGCGTGTCGGTCAGCGTACGGATCTTGTCTGCTTCGGTGGCAGTCTCAGCACATAGTATGTTGCGAACCCTCGCATCGGTGGTTTTGAAATCCACTGCAGGTCGAAGTGTTGTCTTCACTTTCGCATCATTCGCTCGTTGGAATTCGTCAGGTGCCGGTGCTGCTCCGTAAACTCACCGATCATCGTAGATAAACTGGCCTGGTTGGGCCGAGTCAGCAGGCTCCTCGCGTAGAAGGACACTGAACACGGTGTGGTTGGCGTCTACGCTGGGAATGGGAAAGTTGACGTACCATTGGTCAGGTCCGTTGGAACGAGTGATCGATCCGACGGCTCGAACTTTGCCAGCCTCGTCGCCGAAACGATCTTTACACCATTTGCCATCCCAGACAGTAGCACAGAGAGCAGAGACAATACTATGAGGTTGTAGGGGCATTGCGAACTCGAATAGAACTCAAGAACTCGAATAGAACTCAAACAGACGAAAACCAATCGAACGAATAATGAAGCAGCAAAGCACGCAAGAGACATGCATTCCCAACGGTCAAGTCGAACGCATTGTGAATGCACTGTGAACGCCTTGAGAACGCCCTGCGAACCCCTTTGCCACGTATGTCTCTACCGTTATGACTCTTGAAAAAATGATGCACAGCTGATGTCTCTACCGTTATGACTCTTGGAAAAATGATGCATAGCTGATGTAATAACAATGTGCTGACAAAAATAGTATCCGCCAGAAGTAAAACTGCAAAACGCATTGGCATCCAGTGTAGACTAATACAAAAAGATAGATAAATAGTGGCACATTTTGTAAACATTAAAGTCTAACAATGATAAACACATAAATGTATTTACCTGCAGTGTTCGGACCACTTTAATTAGCACAATGGTTTGTACAATGTTGGGAGAGCCGTTGGAGAAAAAAAGAAAAAAGCGTTCCAGACAGACAGACAGAGGAATTTTACTCTGGAGTTATTCCCTGCGGGCGAAAATGGACGGACTAAGTTGTCGTGTCCGCACAGAGGGCACCTGCGTAAGTGATGCATGTTCCATCCCAGTCGTCTCGTTACAGAAAACAGCCCTTTTTGAGAAGAAGGTGAATAACATTAAAGCCAGGGCAAAACAATTGATAGTACCTCAAAGGTCTTTGCTCGGTCGAAATGTTAGACTGGAACCGGGTACGGTGGCCGGCTCGGATATTAATCACCCCAATATACCGCATATTAATCACGCTTTTCCCTCATGCACAACAGATCTTTATACCGCATCCCCATTTACATCGCAGGATACCGTAGTGCTCCCCGACAGGATGGCCCAAGCGTGGCTCCGGCGGTAGTTAGTCAAATGAGACTAACACCACTGGTAGATCCGGATAAGCTTGGCGATGCACAACGCCGGATGGCACGAAGGTACGCTGAAATGGAATTGCGACAAGCCCTCGTGTAGCAGAACCCCGGGGTCCTCCCCGCAGCGGAGGCGAGGGATATGAGTTAAACCCGGTTATACTGGCGGGAACTCAACGCCCACCTGGACACAGGTAACGACAGCATGGCACAAATCACGTTTGCGGGTCACAGGTTTATGGATAAATTCGGGAAGTTGTTTGATTTCACGCGTGAAGGAAAACTCAGATATATCCGCGGAGCAAATGACGGTCGAAGCGCGATCATAGGTCGTCTCCCGTTAACAGTGGAATTCCCTACTGGCATGACCTATACGATTCATGTGTTGGTCGTACAGGATTTCCCGGGAACAATAGTGCTAGGCAAACCTGATCTCAATATGATGGAAGCTCAGCTTCTCTTAGGGCAGGACGTAATTAAGTATGGAAGGGGACGACATGTGTCGGAGTACACTATACTTAAACCCAGCCCAGACCGTCCGAAAGATCATCCGTATAGGTGAAGGGCGCAGGTGACTTTGATCCCTCCCGCACCACCCATAGTATTACCACATGATATGCGGGCACAGCAACGTGTTACGCCCGCAGGCACAGCATGGGTATACACGAACGTCTATGTCCCGGAGCTGACCGGCCCATGGGCGGGCTTCGAGGATTTGGCGGCTGAACGCGAGGCCCAAATCTTGCTACTACGGAAGCAAGAAGAGTTGTGGCATGGGTTTGACCGAACCTACCTCTATGGAGGTGGGCAGAAGCAACCACACGAATTCATAAGGGTCACGTCTAGTCTAGTTTTCCACGCATCCAAACGCCTCACGGAGGATAACGATGTTATTGAAAAGCTAAAACAATTGTATCAGGGATCGGAACCCATCCAGCCCGAGAGTCTATCGAAGGTACCGAAACTCTTAGCGGATAGGTTGGATCGGGGTGAGGACATTACCATCATACTCCCGATACACCCCACCGTGATGTGGTGGAGGGATATATTGGATAGGGTGGTCGATGACCCAATACCGATACCCAGTCGACAGGCTAAACCACTCATGGCATTCCGACTAGGATCAAGGCAGGATGATCTGGCATACAGAACCAAACTACTGACCCGAAAGGTTGATGACATGCGGGAGATTGCCTTTCAGATCTTTCCGGGGTTCTACCACAAATCGGCAGCGAAGCAGTACGCTGACATGATTGTAGAACTTCAGGAATTTGCAACATGGGACAACCAATCAACCACGCGATACCCAGGCAGGGATGCGAAGGATGAGGTTGAGGATCCGGACTCTATTTTAGAGTACCCGGACGACCCGAGAGATCGGAAACCAGTCGAAGAGATAATCGACGAAGTCGTGGCACGACAGTCAGGGTTGCCAGACTTTGTTCGGGATTCTTAAGGCTCAATTTCTGAAGAACAAAACCCTCTTCGGACCACTTGTAGCCGGCGGCATGACACACACTGCTGCCAAGATAGAGCGACAGGTGGGACAGACGATGCCTCGTCTCCGCGGATCGCGCCTCAGCTACAAGGAGGAACAGATCTGTGAAGAGATGATTCAAGACATGTTAGCTAAACGGCTTATAGAACCGTCATGGTCGGAATACCGATTACCGGTTCGGCTAGCGCCAAAGCCGGATGGCAAGCAGCGGTTTTGTATCAACTATACGAGGCTCAACAATATCATAAAGAGCATTGAGGCACCATCCCCCGCATGCGGGACGGTCTCAATCGACTCCGACAGGCTAAGTTCTTCACAAAGCTAGACCTGAAAAATGGATTTTGGAACATCCCACGGGATGTGGATAGTCGGGCACTGATGGCCTTTGCCGTTGGCGGGAGACTGTACCAGTGGACGGTACTCCCGATGGGATTGAAAACCGCTCCAGCTATTTTCCAGGATTGCATGAATCAGGCTTTGTCCGATCCAAAGTACGGCGATCCGAAGTTTGCGGAGACTTACGGACATACTAACCAGTATAGCTTTTGTTACATCGACGATATCGTCATTTATTCGAATACGGAAGCAGAGCACCTGGCTCACGTATCGGATATACTGAGGCACCTAGAAGCCTTCGGCCTCCGGTCGAACCTAGAGAAGTGTTCGTTCGCTAAGGACCACATCGACTATCTAGGGTACAGAGTAAAGGATGGGGCAAAAGTGTTGAAGCAGGAGAAGCGGGACGCTATACGTTCCCTTTCACGCCCAAACACACGCACAGCGCTGCACTCCTTCCTCTGTATGGCACAGGTGTACTCGGAATTCATTCCGAACTTCCAGGACTTTGTCAAACCATTACGGGACTTCTGCCTTCACGGCGACCCGGATGGGGAATGGCAGCCAAAGGCGGCGGAGGTATACACAAAGCTGAAGGAGGCGTTGACACGAGACCCCCTCACTGAGGGCGGATCGGTCTTGGTTCTCCCCGACTTTGAGAAGCGTTTTGTTGTAGCGACCGACGCGTCGAAATACGCGGTCGGGGCTGTTTTACAACAATACGACTCCGAGCACAAACAGTTGAGACCGGTCATGTTCGTCAGCAAGAAGTTGACGCCCGAATAGGTCAACTATTGCACCAGGAAACGCAAAGCGTTGGCGCGATAGTTTGGGCGTTCAGCCGAGGGAGTACTTATGGGGTGCTCCGAACATATTGGTTCAGACAGACCATGCTAACCTTAGATGGCTCATGGACCGAGAACATACGGGACGACTGGCCCGATGGCAGTCGGAGCTAGCCCTGTATGATTTCACCATCGAGTACATTAAAGGCAAAGACAACACGGTCCCAGATAGCCTGTCGCGGATGCCTCGGGTGAAAGGCTCCGTGGGTGACGGCTTAGATCGTTTTGCCTTAGACACTCCCACGGCCTGCCTAGTCGGATGGACTGCCGATGATGACTGGACGGCCACGGAGCACACAGCAGATTTCAAAGACACGTTGCCGGCGGGGATGGCATACATTGCCACCAACGCACAGAGCTGGACACCGGGATAATATTATAGACCCGATTCTCAGGCCGAACTGTTGGACCAGCTGCAATACATACGTCACGTGTGCTGCGCGCAACACGAGGCTGAGAACTGCCAGGATTTGCTAGAGGAAATCGACACGCAGTCGGACATCCTCAGCGAGGGAGACATAAAGCCGGGTCAGATCCATAAACATGAACACTCCTTCAACGCATTTTTCGCGAGTCGTTCTGGGTGCCCCAACACGTTCACCCACAACGGTCAGCGATTATCGCGGCCGCCGAGCGAACGCAACGAACAGGGGGACCAATAAGCCTAGTCACCAGTGCCCTCGAGTTGGACGACATGGATATGACGGTGGCGAGCCCCGACGTGTTTGGTCAGTTGGCAAAGAGCTCTAAGGAATGGCCCCTTCATTGCTCGCGCTATTGATCCGATAGCACACCCTGAAACGAGAGAAATAAGAGCCCATAAGAAAACTATGACCTGGCATGATAATCTCCTGTGGTATAAGGGGGCCGGCGGCAAGTGGGAGAAGGCGCCATCGAAGTGGACACTGTGGGTTCCACCAAAGGCGCCATCGAAGTGGACACTGTGGGTTCCACCACAGTTACGCAAGGCGATCTTGCTAGCTACACACCGTTCTGCCCTCAACCCACACACAGGAAGGGACAAAATGTCATGGTTCATATCACGTCGGTTCTGGTGGCATGGTATGCAGAAGTCCATTGGCGACAGTCGACACATGCGAACACAAACAAACCAAAACACCACACAACAGCGCTCAGAAAGGCCTCTATGGGGAATACAAGCTAGTTGAGAACCTATTCGAAACGCTACACGTCGACTACGTAGGACCACTACCGCGATCGGAAACCACAACTATCGGTACATTCTAACCGCTACAGACCGCTTTTCGAACTATGTGTTCGCGGTGCCAGTAGTAGAAAAGGATGCGGAATCGACATTCGAGGCCCTAGTGGACCATGTCTTCCGATATACCGGGGTACCGAAGAATGTGTACAGTGATCGGGGATCGGAGTTTACAAACAAACTCTCCGCTCGGTTGTCCACATTGTGGGGATTTAAGTGGAAATACGTAACGGCATATTCGCCAGAGAGCAACGGCAAGATTGAGAGGGTCCATAGACCGCTCAAGGCCGCGCTCCAGCAATATTGCCGCGACTCAGCACATATGGCATAAGGCCTTACCATCTTTTGTGTTTTCCATGAACAACACCGCATCGAGGGCATTGGGTGGGTGGCAAAGCTACAGGCGCTTCCCCTAATCTCCTAGTATATGGACAGCACTTGAGGATCCCGGAGGAGCTGGTGTTACCAAACCTCCCGGAAGGGGGCTTCTTAGAGCATGATGAGCTTATGGCCTGTCGCGTACGAGTTATGGCAGAAGCCAGACACTACGTCATGAAGGCGCGGGAGGCCGAAGAAGCTCACAAGCAAAACCAACAGACGCCGAACAAAGTCAAGTATGAGTCGGGGGAATACCATAAAGGGGACTTAGTCTTCCTATACGTACCCCAGGTACCCAACTTGGTTAGCGTCAAACTCTTCCCGATGTGGCAAGGCCCTTACACTGTTGTAGAACAAGTAGGTGCTTTGACATACCGAATACAGGAAAAGGGTAAGACGCTAGTAGTACACATACGGCGGTTGATGCGTTTTAACCTCATGCTGGATCGTAATGAAACGATGACGGAGGCAGTACAGAGGCTAGAACATAGTTTACGGCCTCCGCCCAAGCGCCGAGACAAGACGGCCGAGGCAAAAGAGAACCCGAACCAACCCTTACCGGCCATAGCCGAGGGGAGCGATCCGAACAATGACGAAGCCAAGGAAGTCGCGGCCGGACAAGCTGATGCTTCCGAAGGGGTCGTTATTGCACCGCGACCGACCAACCACCTGCAATCGGAACAGGAGGAAAAGGTTGAACCGGTACCGAGACTCCCACCGGCAGACTCTAAGTTGCGGTCGGACGACGATGTGAAAACCATACACTGGCACGTCGGGAAGAAATACCTTCTTCGGCCGCCGAAAGCACACGTCGGGAACGACCGCTTAAACGATTTCTTCCTCATGAAAGTGAGGGAATGGGAACCGCAGACTCGGGTTACGTGCGCAAGCAAGGCAATCAAAGCCGAGCCGCCCGTACTACAGTTCTATCGATCGCACCAGAACCTCGACGAGCCGGAATCACGGATCTTTTATCCGGTACTCCGCAACTCCAACGAAGTCGAAACGTTCTGGAAAGGGCCATCACGGATAAGTCCGAAGGCTACACGCCCTGGCAGATACAGGCGTGGCCTAGGGTGGTGGTAGATTATCCATTCGATCTACAGCACGGTCGAATCCCCCTACGGGTGTGGGATGAGATAGTAGCCGAGGGCATAGCGACCCATCTCATCGGAGCGCCACCACCAGGCAAATACAAAAAGGCCAAATTGGGGCAAGCGAAGAAACGCAAACTAGCCTAGCATAGCATGCCGTGCGACACCTCACTAACATAGCTAACACGGGTAGTATGCGAGATCCAAAGACCAATACTGGATAATAGCAGTGAGAAACTAGCCATAAGAAAGTGACACGGCTTTGGACTCCATATATGTTAAAATACTACCTAATCCAGTCCATTCTTTTTAGAGATAGCAGCTTAACACATGATACACGGGAAAAGACCCTGCCTTACCCTCCGTGAAGTGCGACGGCCGGGCTGAAGGTATCTTGACGGGCTATTAGTTGGTGTTCCACCAGGGGTCGGAATAGCTTCGGGCTAACCATGTTGACGCGCAGCAATGCCCGTTGATATTGTTGGCACGACCCTCTAAAAAATACCAGGGGCCGGAAAGTCGTAGGTCGTACCGATTGCGTATATTAAAGTTATAAATGCCGGAAAGCTAATTATGCATCAAAAACCAATAATCAACAATATTGATGCAAATTTAATGTATTTTTAGCGTTGAAAACACTTTTATCTTCGCTGCAGTACCATCTAACAGTTCGCAAACTGATTGCGAAATCAGTCCGCACAACGCAAACACACGTGTCCATGCTAAGGTTAATATATTATTACTCTTAAAAATCATAATTCTACTCCAGCAAAAACGCATACAAATGCTATGAAAACAAACAGAAATAATAAAACTAAGTTGCCTGGGCAATAGGTGCGCTCGGGACTCCGTGCCACCGCTCCAGACGCCATACCGCCACCCGTCCCGCTAATCCAAGCGGGAGGCTATGTAGTTGATGAAAGAACTGCCCTGCTGCTGCGACTGCGCTAGATATGCGCTTGCCTGCTGCTGCGAATGTGCTAAATAAGCAGAAAGACTGTTGGCATGGTTGGCACCTTGATGATTGCTCGGCTGCCAAATTGCCGACAGCTGCTGGCCTCCGTAACCGCCGTACATGCCATTATTGCGGCCGCCACCGCCATTCCCACCGCCGCCGCCACCGCCATGCCAGTGGTTGTCATTCTGCTGGCCCCCGACGCCACTGTTTCCATTTCGCTGCTGTTGCGGAGCGCAAACAAAGCATTGGCAGCCGGGGCCGTGCGAAACTGCCGCCTTTGGCCCCCCGCACCGCGTACACTGACAGCCCCGCCCATGAGGATCACAGTCGGGGCACAGGCAGCCCTTGCCATGAAATACGCGTTCAGAGGGGGCGCCATGATTGCCATTCTGATTACCACCGACGCCGCCGTTTGCCTTGCGGCCGGGGGTTTGAATACCTGCGGCCGCCACTGCCTGCTGGCACTGTCACCGCTCACACATACAACTTTCCCATGAGGCGGATCACAGGTGGGGCACATGCAGCCCTTGCAATGCTTTGCAGGGGGGACGCATTCTTGACACTGGCATCCCGCACCATGCTTGCGATTTACCTTTTCCTCCTCGGGCTCCTTGCGTCCGCCTTTGCCTTTGGACGGGGTACGATCGCCTCCACCAACGCGGAAGGGCGGGGTCTTGGGCGGGCTCTGGTGCGGGCTCTCTTCATTGTCACCATCTATCCATAACACCACCGTGAGAAAAGTTGCTGCATAGCATTAAATCAATGCTTACCGTTCTCCTCCTGATTAGCCCTCATGCGAGGACAGGTTACGCAGTTGCAACCGGGCCGGTGATGCTGATTGCCCCCTTTCTTCGTGCCCTGCTTGTTACTCGCGCTTTTCTTTGCCCTTTTTTTCGTGCCAGGCTTCTTCTGAATTTTAGCGGCACACAACATAACTAAAAGCGAAGCCAATTACAGAAGCATTGACCTTGTTCCCCTGTATCGGGCTGACTTTGGGCGATAGAGCGCCTATTTCCCGCCAAACGAAGCTGCCGTCACTGTCGACTCGTACAGGCAAATTGTATGGCACCAATCCATCGGGGTGGTCCGCCCAGTACGTACAACTCCGATTGTCGTTGTTATTCCTTATATTTCATAATATAATTACTGGAATATTGTTTGAATATTAATTATTTAACTGTCATAATATTCTCCATTGAGGACAACACATCCGGAGTTTCCGCAGATCCTTCACAACAGCTATAACAATCGTATGTAACAATTATACCGTTATTACGGTCACTACCGGTGAATTGCCTATTTCACTCAAATCAGTGGCATTTCTACATTTCTGAACTGATGTACGCTTACGTGTCAACGACTGTTTCATCTCTTGTGATGCCGTGGAATCACATATTATAAAGGTTCAGATTAATCAGTGCGAGCCCTTTCTTACCCGTGATTCCGTGTAGATCTATACGTCATATTGACCCCATGCCAAGCACACGCCTTAGCACGTTACTACAAGGTATGTTTACCACAAGTTGTTCTCATTAAAGAATTTATTACCAACCTTCAAAACGTATTTGATTAGGTGTGCGTTTTCTTAAGTACCGGATTACTGTATCGATAGACCATGGCAGGTCATGAGCCTGCGCGATATCTACTCAAGACACCGCGCATACCGTTATCAACGCGGAACTCAGTCAAGGACGCTCAGAAGTTCAACAACTTCCGATGGAGCTACCTACAATGGGCAGAGGCAGCAGATCCCAAAATGCTCATCAGTCTACGCGACGAGTTGTCACCGATTACGCGGGCCGAAATGAAAATCCTCATTCACCCAGGACCCGCACCAGCAGTGGGGATAGACGATCCAAACGTACAGCTACGAGCCAACGTAGTGGCATTACCGAACGACCCGACGTGGGAGCAACTACAAGATTGCTACAACCCACAACAGCAGTTACAGATGCGAACAAAAGCAAGAGCATTCATAGCCGAAGCTGTGAATGGACACCCAGTATTACTATCCCTGCGAGCAGCAGGACGAGAACCATATCAAATGTGGAGACATTTGATTGACGAACTTGGCCTATCGGACGACATCCAACTCGCCCGCTTACAGACTGAGTTCCACGCCGACAGAATCCCAGAAGGCACTGACGTAGAGAAGTGGATCAGTGAATTCTCCAACCGCTTTGACGAAATGCGAGCATGTGGACAAAACTTTCTAGACCCCTACAAATGCCAAGAGCTACTGAAGAGAATCAAGAAAGCTTCCCATCTCAACTTAGGTGAAGCCAGCAACAGTCTCTAATACAGCAAGACAGAACCAGCCGCAAAGCCGACGTACGCACAACTTTGTGAGCAGCTAAAGCTACTGGTACAAGCCAACAAACTCGCTGACACCATGGACTCTTTGACTCTAACCCATGACGTTGAAGCCAAGTCATCGAATACAACAATGTACGTACGCGACCGACGCCCGGGGCAAGAACGCAAGTGCTACAATTGCGGCGACACGAAGCACGAACGAAGAGACTGCCAACGCTCTTGCCAACGTAGGGAGTGCAAGCCAACCGGCAAGATGACTACGAACCATTCTGGAGCTGAATGCACAAGGGAACGACGACCCGACACCCCTCGAGGTAGATCGCCCGTCTGGAACCGCTCAAAAAGTCGCACGCCATCGCCCTCACCGTCACACCAACGTAGCCGACGAGGTCCTACACCTCCACGACGACAAAACAACACCGTCCGCTTTGCTGAAGAGGTAGAAACGTATAACCCGGTCGAGACTACGTCGGATGTGGAGGACGATTGGATCAACATGATGGTGGGCGAACTAGAGGATTCCGACAATGACGGATCTGTACACGACGAGAAGCAATTCTCAACGCTGGCACCTACCGGTGCACCGGCATCTGTACCCTTTCCGCAAACTGTCATTGTTGAACCTCAAACTTCCCCACCAATTCAAGTTATCCCAACTTCGACTACCGCACTACCTTCTACAGCCCCACCTCTACCCGGTCAAGCCTCAACCATGGACGCTCAACCAGGCACTCCAGCAGCCCGAGGCGTTGTCAACATGCACATCGACTTTGTTACGGACTCAGCTCTACGACCCTCGAACCTACCGTGGGACAATCTTTCAAGGGAGAAAAAGCTCGATGAAAATGACTTCCGTACAAAGCTCAATGTTTGGGTTTTTCTACAAAAACTTTACCGCAAGGTCGGCACACCCGCCGGCTTCCCCGTCCCACCTCGACACTGGCCGCCGGAATGGAGAGTTGAAACCCCGCGACACTACATCGTCCCTCGCGAGGATTCATGGTACCCCAACGACACTTCTGGCCACCGTCCCTACACTCGAATGGGTCACGGAACAGAAGGTATATCCGTTGGACAAACCAATCGGAGACCGAAGACCAGTCATCAAGTCACCTATCAGACCACAAGCAAGATGCAAGATTGATGTTCAAGTTCAGCCGTACTCCGACATCATGCTATCTACATCAGACTCGCATTCTGTTATACCTGGGCGCCCTGGTACCACGTTGTCGACGTCCACTTCTGCCTACGACATGCCAAACGAGTCGAAATGGAATACTGGTCGATCAGAAAACAATTCAACATATGGCCCGAAGGCTGGCAAAGTATGGCACCCCTATGCCGCATATGTGCACTATTTCATGACACCGGCATCATACCTATCGGCCTGCACTCTGACGCACAGACCCCGCCCGCTTCCTGCGAATTCTGTGACGCCGTGGAGACTGCCGAACGCAAACAGAAACTTTGCAGTGGATGCAACCGGGTCAAGTACTGCGACCCTACCTGTCAGAAGAAAGATCGGGCTGCACATCGACGCTTCTGCCTCTTCGCCTCCTCAGCGGTCAACGAATTGCTACGCAACAGGGAGCATCAGAAAATAATGCCGTCATGTGGCATTGGATCAACAAACGGAAGATTTGCGGACTTTGCCAACCACCGAATGATGCGTTATGAACTTTCCGCGAAAAGCAACGAAGTCGTACAAACTCTACCTAATGAGTACGACATTGGCGATGTGCGAGAGATCCTACGCCGGCTTGCAGGCTACCCGCAATACGAACCGGACAAAGACAAGCGTACAATCTACTCCTGTCGTTTCGCGAACCGTGCCCGCTTTGACACAAACCTTCTAGTGCGATCATTTACGGCTATGATGGTCGACGAGGGCGATCTCAATGATTGCTACGACTACGGACCAGCGAAGTCGCCCAACCACGAACCGCCGCCTCTTGGAACAGTACCAAACAAACTCTATGGCTACAACACATCATCACCTATGTGGCAACAAACTTTACGTGACGGTGGGCTCATTGTAGACATAGAGGGTACGACCAACGACGCAATTATGATGAACACCGATGACGATGGTGAACCGGACAACCCTAGCTACCTCCCACGAGTCCATACTATCTTCGATTCAGGGAGCAATCGCATGCTCATCCATGATTCAACCGAATGCTCCGACCTGATAACGAAAAAGACAGTTGTTGGAGGAATGCAAAATCAACAAATTAGTTTTGACAGCACCGCTACGGGTTATTTACCAATGGTCACCGGCAAGGGCAAACAACATTGGCTAGAATTACCAAAATCACTCGTTTCGGATTCGCCCTTCAATCTCGTTTCTCCGGGAGTACTGGACCACGACCGAGGCTATTCGTTTCTATTTCAAAATGGGCAGATCGTAATGATGGACAAGCCCATCACCTTCCTAGAAGAATGGAGGCCAAACGTCTTGGCAAGAGGACGAATGACCACAAGCAGACTGTATAGAGCGGACAACCTTGCAGATCAACCCCTCGACTTCAACCAACGCCATGTACCTGACGGGAGACACGTCCGGAACGGGGGGATCAAAGACGTCTCCTACTTCGTTAACAATGCAGCACCAAGACGCAACCTTGCACTGTTCGCATACAACAAAACTTCAAGACGACCAATACCAGCTATGCTTGTTCATCGTATGAGTGGACACGGTAACGACAAAGCAATGACAGAGCTTGCAAGAGCATTAGACCGGACGATTGCTGAACGTAACTGGAAAGAACGCATATCACGTCTATGTTTCGGATGCAACCAAGTCAAAGCTCCCCGTCTATTCTATCCAAAGAAGAGCCCTAACCAACACTTGGACGAACATTGGGACACACACGAAGCCTACTGCATGGACTATCGTGGCCCCTACCACCCAAACTCATTGCAAGGAAATAAATGGAAGCTCGTGTTCAAACCTGTCGGAGGAGGCATGTCACTCAACGCCTACAACAGTACTCGTTCAGCTACCGAATACATCCCACAGGTGGTGACTATGCTTGCCTTCTACGAAAGGAAAACCGGAGTCAAAGCAAAACACTTACGAGCAGACGGCGAGTTCATTGCTACCCTCCTAGTCAATTGGTGCAAACAACAAGGCATCATCCTCAAAATTACACCACCTGACGAACCACGAAACAACTCTGTAGCAGAACGGGAAATGCTGACTGCAGAAAGACGAGCAACAGCAATCCGTTTGGACGCACATCTACCTGACTTCATGTGGCAAGAGTGCGACTACGCCGAATGGGCCACCAGAATGGTTACTCCTGCAACAAGTGGCAAGCATCGTGGCAAGTCCCCGTACGAAGTAACAATGTACCACAAGTTTCCCCTCGACTTCTTGCATCCAATTGGCTGCTTGGCCTTCATTCGTTTACTCGACAAGGACAAACAGAAGAACAGACCAATGGCTTACCCAGCTATTTTGGTCAGATACAACCTTTTTCGCCGGCTTTACCGGTTTTGGGTAAAAGGCACCAAGAAGATTTTGAAGGCTCGTAATGCGAAGTTCGACCCTCTGACTCGAGGATTTACTGCGATAGTGAAACCTAGACCATGGGAGTACGATGAGCAGTACCTGCGTCAACCGACTTTTCACTGCAACCAGTTACACAACAAAAATTAGAACGGAAAATTCCCGAACCCAAACCGTTGGCGACCACAGTCAAGACAGACAATGAGAACGGACACGGTGCTGAGGACAACGGCCAGTCTGGCGACCTTGTTTTTGGAGAGGCAACCTCAACAACGACATAACCAGTGCTCTCACTGCCCCCTAACGATGAACACCCAGAACTGCAAACAGAACGTAAAGCACGTTCAAACCGGCTGCCTTCCACCTCCCAGCTCAACCTTCGGAATGCAAGACGTCCACTTTCTGCCAGCCCATCTCGCCCAGCTCCATCAGTTCGTCGACTCGCCCCTCGAGACATCTCAAGCGTTGTGTCAAGCTCCAACATCATCGAAAGCAAGAGGGAGCGTCGACAAACTCCGACCGACCACCCCACCCATCACGTCAAAGTGGCTGTGGAGATGAACCCAACGGTATCTCTACAGAACCAGTTAGCCCCTTTGGTTGATGACATCCCGTCAGACGTCAACGACCCTGCTTGGTGTCTGTACACTAGGACTCTGCGAGTTCCAGAACGACAGATAGAGCTTTTTCCCCAGATTGTGGAAGCCCGACGCAAGGAAGTGCAAGGCCTCTACGACACCGGCTGTCTGATCTGGGCATCACGCTCTAAAGCTATTCGTTTATCATCAAGACCTGTTGCCACAGGCTTTGTTGACGCGGTAAAGATCAACGACAGCGATGCTGGTGAGCTCTTCAAGTCCCGTCTGGTCATCTTTGGAAACCACATGACGCCCTTCCAGCCATTCAGCCCTTATGAAGTGTCTTCACCAGTTGCTCCAAACTTTACACTACTCGTTCTGTGTAATGGTGGCGTTGAATTGTCTAATCAAGCAGATAGACTTCTCACAAGCCTATACACATGCCGACATGATCGACATTGTCTTCGCTCTCCCTCCTCTACAATTTAGGCACCCCACGAAGCCTGATATGCTCTGGCAAGTCAAGAAAGCCCTGTACGGTGCCCCGCAAGCTGTACGTCGTTGGTTCAACCATCTGGCTGCCTACCTTCGCAAGATTGGCTACAAACAATCTAATGTTGATTTTTGTGTCTTCTTTTTGCCCAACCCTGGCAAAGAATTCACACCGCTATTCGTTCGTAACACAATCTCTCTACCATAGATTGTCCTTCTTCGAACGGACGACATGCTCGAATTCTGCTTCTTTATGTCACAGCACAAGGAACTGTGCAGTCAGCTACGTGAGGCTGAATTCCGGTTGAAAGATATGGACGACGTCAAAATCTTCTGTGGCCGGCAATTCAAACGTTTTCCAAATGGTTTGCTTATTCACCAACGAACAAACATACGAGGGCTACGTCATGACCGTGGCTTTGATAATGCTAACTTTGCACCGACGCCGTTGACCCAGCAAGAGCCCCCCCCTGCCCCGGCAAGTTCACCACTACGCCAATGGAGCCTTCCCCAACTCACAGGCGAACTTTTATGGCCAGCAACACAGACTCAGCCGCACATCCAAATGGGAGTCAACAACTTGGCAGTCTACGCCGGCCGTGCCCCCGATGTTGCATATGCACTCGTCCCCCGCATCTACCGTCACTTACGTGAAGAACGTGGCCTCTTCTACCCGGCCAACGTCCCGATCAGTCAACTGCAACTAATCAGTTACTATGACTCCAATTATGCAAGATGCCGGTTTACACGACGATCCCGAAACGGTGAAGCGCATGACATCACTGGTCCAGTGCTTTGGGGAGGAAGACGTCAAGACACTGTCTCAACCTCAACCCTCAATTCGGAAGTGATCGCAGCTTCAACAGCATGCCGTAATGTGTTGGCCATCCAAAACTTCGCCCGAGAGTTGAAGATGCCCATCCCGGTTCCATCTGTAATGTATGGAGACAATCATGGCGCAGTGCTCGTATCAACCAACGGACTTGGCAGCCCACGCGCGCGACACATCGACGCTCGTCACCACTTCATTGCCGAGCAAGTACGAGAGGGAAAAATCAGTTCCCGACAACTCCCATCCGAAAAGAACAAAGCAGACATTTTAACCAAGCCACTACCAGCTCTGCTACACCAGCGTCACACCAGCAGCATGACAGTACTGCTTTCCAGTTTCTTGCGTGACGATGAAGACACAGTACCAATAGTCAAACCGATCCAGCGCCTTGGGCAGCAACTTCCGGATTTTTCGCAACCGCCCCGTCGCAAACGCAGCAAGGCAAGAAGATGGCAGACGAATCCCCGCCGACTCTGTGACACTTGTTTCGAATGTTTCCGTTCAACGCTCTGCGTTCGAGACTATCCTGAATCATTCGTTGATAGTATAGTCTTTATTGCCCCACCTCATTTGCGTCACAGCCTCACACTTCCTAACGTATTTGTAATTACGATAATACTGTTTTATACATTAGTCGTTATTTAGTGGCACAAGTGGCACTTAACTATTTACCAATACAGCATGTCAGTTACCATTTTAATCAGTACGGATGGATGGTTAGTTAGGACGTAGTATAGGTAGAACAGTTACAGTCATTCAGTCCATATTATAATTAGTCACAGTCATTAGTTGTGCTTCCAACCATAATCGTTGCTAGTGACGTGGCATAGTTCTAGAGTAAAACGGAAAGTGATTGTATTCTCAGTAAAGTTCAGTTCCAGTAACAAGGAAGTAGTCGTGGGATTATTTTAGCGTCATTTACTGACATCCGGAACTCAATCTGCCGGAATTCCTCCAAAGGAATAGTCCGTCAATTGTGTTTAATCAGACTTGCTTTTAGTCGTGTGTATTTCGGATTTACGTCCAGAGCACTCCTCTCAGTTCGGATCACTGAATATAGTCGCTGATGAATATATTCAGTCATCGTCTTTCACGGTTATGCAGCCTTGATTGCTAACGACCTCATGAGCAAGACACAGACCCCCAAACTACTCAACCTTGGAAGCGTACCCACGCTCAAACCAAATGAACGACTTTACCAGGAATGGAAATTTCAGTTCCAATCCTTCACCTACGGAGATAGCGCAGAATTGGGAGACATGGTAGCCTCCGTGTTTGAGGAACCGGACAAAGCCATAGCCAGATTCCCCTACGACCCTACCGAAATCTATTGCAGAAGACTGGTCAGAGTCTTCAGAAGATGAGCAAGAAACACAACCCCCGAAAGAGAGCGAAAAGGACAAGCCTAAACAGCAAGGCAAAACCGCCAGTGCTCAGAAAGGTAGTACCTCAGCACTCTCGAAAACAGAAGACGAACTGGAAGAAGAGAGAAAGGCCAGACGAGCACAGACAAACAAGAGAGCCCATTCCAAAAAAAAAAAAGACAAACAAAGAATACGCACAACGAATGCGTAGGTTGGGACTTTACGTCTCTGTAGCTTTCAAAGCACCAGTCCTAGTGACAATGTGCATGGGAGTGGAAGACAGAAGCCCCATTGGCATATTAGTCTTAGTGGAAAAAAGGTATGGAGGCAAATCACTTCTTGATATGGGAGACATTGCCTACTGGCTATTCGAAAACCGTCTTACGGAACTCCAAATACAGAGAGATTATGGTGGCAAAACCCCTAACGAATTTTTCACTGCACAGCTCTTGTATAAACTCTCCTTCCACCCGGCTTTTGGAGGGCTAGATGCCCTGATGATACACTTCGAAACAAGGGGATTACTGCTCACTCTGAAGTAGAAGACATGCTCAGAAAGATCTGGATTAAGTACAAACTGAAACAGAGAACTCAGAAAAGGCTCTATGGAGCAGGTGAAACCCCCGACAAAACTAACGGACAACGCAAGAACACCGAAAGATCATTCGTATCTGAACAGTCAGACAGCGACACAAGACGTTGCTTCAACTGCAACGGGACGGGTCATTTAGCATTTGAGTGCAAGAGCACCTGCACTAAGAATAGCTGCAAGAAAGGCAAAGGTAAACACCCCCGTAAGCATTGCCCTCTTGACAAGAAACGTAGGCAGACAGGAACAAAACCCTCTAAGAAATCCCCGACATCCACTGTCGCTGTCGCAGAGCAAGCCTCTGACGAACAGGACGAGGAGCAAGGAGAAGAAAAGCCTGAAAAGGAAGAACAGGATGACGCTGACAGAGAAAAGCCGCGCTGAGCTGCCCCAGGTCTGGTTGAGGTTAACGTAAGCTCTGCGTAGCTGGCCCCGTTGGCAGCCACGGTGACCGGCGCGAGGTTGCTGGCTGGGAAATTACAAACCCGTCGCTGGCACCGCTGGCGGACTGGCCGTAGTTGCTACCACTGTTCCAGAGCGTAGAGGCCAGGCCGTCCGTAGCATTGCTTGCTTGCTGTGCTGAAGAGGCCCCGCTAACCTGGACTTGCCAGCCGTACCGGTAGTCGGGCGAAGTCAATTCCTGGGCGCCGGCCCGAACGTAGCCGGGCGCGCACGTACAGTAGGGGGCCGCGCCGCCCGGCGTATTGCTGCAAACCCCGTTGGGCCCACAGCCTCCGTTGTTGGGCAGAGCACAATAGCCCACGTTGGGTGACCCTGAGGGGGTTAGGCTGCCTGACGCCGTGGCTGTCAGCAAAGAGCTGGGGCTCAAGAGCTGGGGCTCCGGGACGCGGTCGGGGTAGTAGTAGTAGTAGTTGAGGTACTGGTACTAGTGACTGTACTAGTGGTAGTGGTAAGCGTGACGACGGAGGCGGACGTCGTCACGGGCGGCGTGACTTGCCCCGAGGGCGTGGGCGTAGGCGTGGGCGTAGGTGTGTCTGAGTTGCTATTGGTAGGCGTGGGCGACACCGAGATTATCACCGCGAGCGTGCGCGTCACGGAGGGCGTCATGGACGCGGTAGCAGTACTAGTAGTAGTAGTAGTAGTAATAGTAGTAGTAGTAGTAGTAATAGTAGTAGTAGTAGTAGTAGTAGTAGTAGCAGAAGTACTAGTAAGCGTGACCGGGGCGGACGTCGTCGTCGTCGTCACGGGCGGCGTGACCTGCACCGAGGGCGTGGGCGTAGGCGTTGGCGTGCCCGAGCCGGTGGGCGTGAGCGACACGGAAATCATCATCACCGCGGGCGTGCGCGTCAAGGAGGGCGTCTTGGTGGATTCAAAACTATTGCAGGACGCTTCCTGTTCCAGCAGGGAGAACTCCAGGTGACCAAGCGCCGCCTGCGTCGTGCAGCCTGCGCCTGCAGCAGCGCGCTGGTAAGCAGCGGGGAAAATAAAGCGAAAGCGACTATAGAAAGCACTACCTATTACCGCGTCGGTCCCAGGGCCGGCGGTGGTGTTCCACCCCCTTGTACACGGTGCTCCAGCTTCGACCCCCATCGTCACGAGAACCTACTGTGTGGATTTCAGATGCTCCGTCGGTGCCCGCCGGCTGGAACGGGTACAGAACTAGGCTGCGCAGCCCCACGCGCCGAGCTTGAGAGCCTGAGCCCGTAAGTTCCAGGTATTCGCCGGGCACTCCGCTTGCGCGGGAGTCAACGCCCGGCGTAGTGGCAGTCGCCGCGCTGGCGGTGGCGCTATCGGCGCAGGAGGCTGTAAGCTTCCAGCCCCCGGACTCTACTTCAGGTAGCCCGGCGGGCTGCTCTCTCTGTACTAGCGTGTAGCGGGGCCGCCCCCAAAAATAGCCCGGGCGGCACAAGATCTGGCTGAGGTTGCCACTCAGCTTGGCTACCCTCCACCAAACCATCGGTTTTCGCCTGCGCAAGACTCAAGCCCGACAAGCTGCTAATCAAGTTTGCGTCAAAGGTGTCTACGCCCGCAAACAGATAACTGACAAAGTT
This sequence comes from Paulinella micropora, assembly GCA_019918135.1. Classification (NCBI taxonomy): domain Eukaryota; phylum Cercozoa; class Imbricatea; order Euglyphida; family Paulinellidae; genus Paulinella; species Paulinella micropora. The sequence goes on from WBZZ01000141.1 coordinate 188,396, forward strand.
GCACGCCGAGGACAGATTCAGCTTGCTCAGCCCGGGAATCTCTTCGGCCCCGCTGCCCGCGAAGGCCAGCGCCAGGCTCGTCACGCGCGAGGTTTCGCAGCCCCGTACGTCTGGGACCAAACGAGGCGACCAGGCCAGCATGCCAGTCAGGTCCTCGGCGTCGCGAACGCGCAGCCCACTCATGTTGAGGAGCAACCCGGGGAGCTCCGCAAACGAATAGCTCCAGTTGCGCACCAGCTCCGCGTCCTGCAGCCGTGACAAGGCGGGTAGCTCCAGCAGCCCCCGTGCGCGGTAGAAGTGCTGCCCGCCAGTGCGCGCCAGTCGCAGACCTCCCCATTGTGCTATGCGCTCCACCACCATCCCCGTGGGGTTTCGCTCCCGCCACGCGGGCGTCATCGCCCAGTCTGGCACCACGCCAGTGGCAACGACGTTGCACGTGCCCGGGGCTGGGTACGTGTGTTCGCATTTCCCGCCCGCGCCCTGGCGGGGCATGTGCTTTGCGTTCCGTCCCCCCAGTCCACCTTGTACAACGCCGGCTGTTCCTGCTCTTGTAGCCGGCGTGCCCGTGCGCGCGTGCGCGGGGCAGTAACAAGCCCCGCGGGCATCTCAAAGCGCAGGCCGCCCCGGCTGTCTAACTGGCTTACGGTAAATAGAAGCGGCTCCGCGGATTTCCAGCTGCACCAAGGGGGCCGGGGGAGCGCGTGGCCGGCATCCAGCGCCCAGCACAGCCACAACCCTAGTAGAAACAAGCTACGAGTGGCAGCCCTTGGCATTGTCTCCAGCTACCTCCAGAGGCCCCGTCTTTGCCGGAAGCTGGAATCTGGTTGTTGTTGTTGTTGTTTTTGTTCTAGTAGTTCCTTTGATGTGCTATTTTTTCTTCGCTTACTTTAATCTTTGGAGAGGTCTTTACACTAAAACAAGATAACGCCCTCCCCATTCCCCTCTCATTCCCCAACGAGAGGGGGGGGGCGGGGGGGGGAGAGAAAAAAAGGGGAAAGGAAGGGGAGAGGGGGGGGGGGGAGGGTCTCTCCCTCCCCCCCCCCCAAACCCGATTTGGGGAAGCGTCCAAGAAGATGAGAGAAAAAAGGCAGGCGGAGAAACAAGTTATTAGAAACAGTCAGCAGCAAGAGCGAGGTTTTTTTTGCGGGCTGCATTTTCGGCCTCTGATGACTCCCAAAAAAGCTAACAATACACTTTAGTCAACCGGAAACACTGCAAATAGAGGCCCCCGGCGAGACCAAAAAAGAGAGAAAAAATGCAAACATGCTTGCTTTTTTACTCTGGTGCATTTTTTTTTTTGCGCCACGTTCTTGACATTACACATTCGTGGCATATCCCTTGCAATTCAAAAGCAAGTTCAAAACCCATCCCGTGGTTTGGTCTATACGAGTAGCTTTGACCCTGGCAACGGCAACGCTAGAAGACGAGGTATAGTTTAGAAATGTAACGAAGAACTTATCATTATAATTACCAACCGTAGGTGCCCAATTACGTTGGTCAACAATTTCAGGGCACGAGACGAGGATTCTATAAGAAAGCTCAACACCAGACGTTGACGTCGCCGAACTTCCGATTGGTATTGGAATGTAGGTGATAGACGGCGTCTTGGTTGGCGTAAGGGTTGGAGATACGGTCGGCGTTGAGGTTCGAGTTGCTGTCCTCGTAGGCGACTGCGAGGATGATGGCGTGATCGAAATGGTAGGCGTCGGCCAAGCTGGGATGCACACCGGCGCGGTCAGCCTGATCCTGAGGTCGCCCAGGCCCGCTGAGGCGACACACGTTGTTGTGGTACCCGTGACAGAGGCCCAGCTTTGGCCAATGACGAAGCGGTACGCGTTGTAGCCGGACGTCGGGGTCAGGCTGATGGTGCGTTCCTGCCCGGCGGTCCAGTCGGTCCAGCTGCCGCCCGTGGCCAGAAAGGTCCAGTTGCTGCCACGGTCGGTCGAGCCGAAGACCTGTAACGTGCCCACGGCCAAAACCTCCGTACAGCCAGTTGCGATATTGCAGCCGCGGGCACCACCGTAAGCAATCGTGCGCTGACCAGCAACAACCCGACCGACCATAAGGCAGAGAGAGCCTCGTCCGACTTGGTTATTTGCACGTAATCTCCTCCATAGGTTAGCGTCGTGGTTGTGCCAACATATGAACCTGAGGAAACGGAGTTTACATTGGTATATATATTGTAGTACGAATTAACAGAGTCAGCAGAGGCCCAGAGCGTGAGGTAGTTGCCGTCCGCGGCGTCGCTGGCGCTGCCGACACTTGCGCTGCTGTTAGTCACGACCCAGCCGAACAGGCCGCCGGGCGACGTGAGCTGCGTTTGGTTGAGGTAGCCCGAGTTGCACGTGCAGTAGAAGGAGCCGTACGTGTTAGTGCAGACGCCGTTGGCGGTGCAGCCGTCGTTGTTGGCGAGGGCGCACTCGTTGACGTCGGGCGACAGTAAGCAATAATATTTACTAAATATATTGTTACCTTTTATGGTCAATTTCACGACATAACATTTATATTTGACCGGATCATATTCATTACCATTTTCATATTTCGTATCATAATTATTATTCGTTATGTTGATATTACCGTTATTCACAATTAGTTGCCAGTTAGTATAGATTGGCCCATACTGAATCATCACTTGAATTTCTGACCACAAGATCAGTATATAAATTTGTGGTATTTATTTCACTATAAATTTATGGTAAATTAGATTGAGTTTCAGTCATTGGTTTCTAACCATTGATTAAATTCACTATTGTTCCTTCAACCTTTGATCAAAGTGCCTCAGCGCAAACGATTATTCAAGTATCCGGAGACTAATGTCTACTAGTGTACTTACTGGTTATGGAGCCTTGGATGCGCCCCGTTACCAACTCAAGCTATCGAAATTCCCGAAAAGACCCATCGATGAAATTGACCTTTGGAAATTCCAATTTTTCGCTTTTTTATTGGGCGTGGACACGCTACATACTACTTCTGGAAGACCAAGAATCGCCCTACTCGGTACAAGAGATTGCTACAATCTACGCAAGTACCAGAACTACTGGACTAAGACCCACCCACCCCGCCCCTAACAACATTACTGGATCTGGACTGTCAGCACCTGGGTCTACGACCACCTTGACAGCAAGACAGTCGAGAAGGAGGAGCGATGACGACGAAGACGATGAAGCATACGGATCGAGACGTGACAACTCATCATCGAGCAGCTCGTCATCACTGACCAGCTCGTCCTCAAGCAGCCCATCCTCGACCAACCCGTCCTCAGGTAGCCAAGCACCCGCCCTCTTGCCTACTATCAACGTACCAACTGACCTGGATACACTTTTCAGCCAAGCAGACTACATCAAAGCACAGATCCATGTCCGCTGCTTCCTTGTGGAAGCATGCCAAGAGTCGACAGCTCTACTGGCCGTCCAACGAGCAGGAACCAACCCAGCGGTGATCTGGACAGCGATCTGCGAGCGATTCGGCAGCAAAGGATCGGTTTCCATCGCTCGCCTACTAATGCAGCTGTTCGAGACAAAGCTGAAGTCAAGCAATGGCCTACCAACATGGATGGAGCTCTTGACCCAACGCTTCGAGCGCCTACAGTCAAGAGGAGTGCCTCTACCTGATGAATTCAGAGTCGTATTCTTGCTCTTTAAACTTAAGGAGTGCGCCTCTCTATCTATGGGGGATGTAGGGGGAACTATGTATTGGTCTCGTGCTGATGCTGACAAACCACGTTATAATGAGATATGTTCACTCATCTTACAAGCATACCATGCTAACCACTCTCTGCTGCCTCATCTAGGTCCTCGACAGCCCTGTTCACTTCGGCCACACCCGTTGCTATCAACAAAGACATCCGATGTCTCAACTGCAACCGACGAGGACACATTGCGGCCCAGTGTCGATCCACCTGCATGAAACGAGTCTGCGAGGGCCGACCGAAACACTCTGGGGCTGAATGCCCAGTCCGCAGACGACCCACGCAGCCAAACTCGAACACACGTCGCGGTGGTCGAGGGGGAGGACCGAATCAACGAGGACGTGGAGGCCAACCTAGACAGACCAACACAAGACGGATTCAACGATCGAGCGGACAAGCCAACGCGACAACCGAAGTGGAAGCCACGGACGACGTCGATGATCCAACAGGCGACCCACCCGAGACATGGCTGATGCATTCCGCCGACTCCGACGAAGGACCCGGACCAGAGGAGGACGAACCATCGCAAGAAGAAGTAGCCTACGTACAAAGGGGAAGTAGGTACAGAAATAGAGCAGGACCTATCCAACTGTCTCCTCTAACACCCACTTCTGATACCTATAACCCTCCCACCCCCACTGAAGCATCGCCCAGACATCCCATGGAGCTCGCTGACAATCATACAACGCATGGACGAGAACGACTACAGACGTGCCTACGTTCAATGGACGCGCATGCGGGACGCATTTCGAGCGATCCCACAAGGATTCCCTGTCCCACCTGCCCATTGGCCGCGACCTTGGTGCCCCCTTGGAACACCCCTCAACTATTTCCTTCCAAGAACGGATCCGTGGATGTTACCATCGCTGCTAGTTCAAGACGCGCCCGGCTAAACAGGTATTGAGCACATCGTACTGCGGACAAGATGCCCGAGACGAGCACGACGTGAACCAGGTAGTTCACCGCAACAACCGCCGGAAACAACTACACAATCCCCGCGCGTGCCAACACAGAGCTTTATGAGCTCACCTGCACCGGAAGACAGGACGACATAAGAGCAAGACCGTCAAGAAGAGCAACCTACCTCAACGCCCATCGGAGAACATCGACAGCGACAGTTGAGTTCAACCAGCGCAGAGGACACCTCGATGAGCGAAACACCGCCTACCCCGTCAATGGCATACAATAGGAATCGCCCATTTCAAGTTTCACGGTACCTATCCCACCGAACCTGCAGACCTAGTGCTTTACCCCGTTGGCCCCGACGACGACTTCAGCGAATGCATCTACGGACAACAAGGACGCAATAAGACGCATACAAGCCATCGAAGCATTACCCTACGGCCAAACAGTGCAATACAGACGTGTACCTGGAGTTTCACAGCCAACAGAACGACGATACACCTTCGCTTGGACAGATGCACATCATTGCTTTCGTCACCCTACCACCGATGAGCTGGCCTACTGGAGCATCGTGAAGGACTTCCGACTACTCCCGGAGAACTGGGCACTAACCAAACCAGACTGCGTCGACTGCTAGACTATACGCGAAACCAGACGCGGCAGCATTAGATGGGATTGCACCTACTGCGGCAACCAAGAAGGAAAACTGAATCGTTGCAGCGGATGTCAACTCTTCTACTACTGCAACACCGATCATCAGAGGACCGATTGGCCGGCACACAAAGAGTTCTGCAACATGGCCAAGCGGCATCCACTCATCAACCGACTTCGAGAAAGGGGAACGAGATACGATCTACTCGGCATACCAACGGACCAGCCCGAGCTAGGCGACCTCGCATTTCAACATCTGTTACGTTACCGTGAAGGTGGACCACACGCACCACTGGTCATAGACACACCCACAATGGTAGATATGGCGATGAGCCTAGATGAATTTATGACGAGGGGGAGACGTGTGGACCCCAGGACGGCCACAAGGGCACAATCACACGCCCACCTTAACTTCACGGAAAACGAAGAAGACTACGAGGTGACCTCTTCGACACCGAATGCGAACTTAGCTGCGCTCGCCGCTACCACGCCGGACATACCCAACTTCGACGAAGCGTATACAATCAACGAGACGGACCCACCATGGACTATGCTCCCACCACCTCCAAGTGGAACAGATGAGACCGGACAAGAACAGCACGAACCCTACGGTGTAGGTGCAGCAGGCGAAAGATGGCGAGAACAACTGGAGAAGCAACTGAAACGCATACTCAACATACCCGACACGCCGTCCGATGTGAAGCGTTCACCGCCTCCAGCACCATACACACCTGAAATAGAACCACTGTTCAACGACAACGTGAGACCACCGCTCAACTATTACCCACCTGCCGGACGTGTGGAAGCTGAAGAACTACGCGAACGACTACGACGTCATGACTACTCACACACATTCGAATTCGTGTTAATGGCAGACGTATTTGACGAATTAGAAGCAATAAGGGACCCGAAAGAAGATACCACAGACGTTGCAACCATCCCTGACGAAGATGCAACTGACGACATCGACGACCCGGAGCTCGACGACCCTGAACATGAGAACTATCTCTACCCACCCGCCCTGGACTTCGCCAACGTACGCGAGTGGCAATACTACGTCAACAGGCATCCAGAGCTGGAATAGTTGGAGTTCAAGAACATGGACGAATACAACAGATGGATGCAGGAGACAATGGACTTAGAACGGGCAGAGCTCAAGCGCCCTATGGTCCACTATATGCTAATGGCCGACGGCAATCCCCCTGACGTGGTCGACAGCGCATGCAACCGATGGCTATTCCATGAGAAGGCGCCTATCGACCCCAAGTCTATCCGCGAAGAGAAACCGGCTTTCCTCAATAACATATCTGGTAAGCCGCTTCCGGTGAGGACGCGGGCTACTGCCACTCCGACGTGGCTCAATGGTTATGGTCAATCGGTTAAACAGTCATTTCCCAACTCACTCATATCACCGTCATTACCATTCAACCTTGTTCCCACCCCACGCCTTGACCATGACATGCACAAAACAATCATCCATCAAAGTGGTCAAGTATTTATCTATGACAAGCCCATAACACTTGACAAGAAGAACATACTAGCAAGAGGGAGGCTCAATTCACACTTGCTATACGAGTTAGATAAGCCAGGAATGACACCACTTGACCCTCATCAAAGATATATACCATACAGGTACAAGCAGAGAGAACAACTGTCACTGGCTGCAACCATCGACAACCTACCAGACCTTGCATTATGGTCAGTCAATCCTCTCCCATCACATGCACCGTACGATCCAATGATCATACACAGAGCTCTGATGCATGCAAACCCACTCATAATGAACGAGTTTGCAAAGAGCGTAGGCAGACGCATCGCTGGCAAAGATTAGATGCGTCTGGTACGTGCATGTCATGGATGCAATAGGGGCAAACCTAACAAACCCCCTATGTACAGAGTTAACTATCTAGACCTAGAATATAAGCAAGGTGAAGCACTCAACATAGATTTCAGCGGCCCATTCCCCGTAATGTCAAGATACGGTAACTACTACAGAGGGGGAGTGACATGTTCTCGCTCTAAGTTTGCTTGTGACCTCTACACACCTACCCGCGAAGCTAAGCTTTACATGCCACATTTAACACGCATATTTGCTTTCTTTGAACGACAGTCAGGCAACAAACTAAAGCAGATAAGAGCAGATGGCGAGCTTGTCTCTAAAGTACTAAAAGACTACACAGACAAACACGGCATCATCCTCAAAACCACCACACGTAACGAGCCTAACATGAACCCCTTTGCTGAAAGAATGAATAGGACAGACGACACACGCGCACTAGCAGCACAGTTAGATGCAGGCCTGCCTAACACATTTTGGGAGGACACACATAAAGCGACACTAGCCATACGAATGGTCACGCCCCTTTGCAGAGGTAAGGACAAAGGCAAATCCCCTTGGGAATTGCTTATGGGCCGAAAACCTGTGCAATCGTTCGTGCAACCTTTCGGATGCCTCGCCTGGGTGAAAATGGAAACGACGAAAGCACAGCCTGTCGCCGTGCCAGGTACTCTCATTGGCTACAACATATTTCGTCGAGTCTATAAAATCCTCATTTCCAAACAGACAGCCACAGTAGAAAAACGTAATGTTCGTTTCGATACAATGACTCGTGGCTACACATGCAAAATACCTGCACGACCTTGGCAACCACCACTAGTGTCGCACAACATAACATCCTCCACCTCGCCTCCTACCACTAGCATACCATCTACCCAGTCAGTCCAGTGGAAAAACGAGGACCAACTGCCACAATTTCAGGACTCCAACACACCCAGTGGCTGGTGGCCAACAAACCAACTGCCACATTCCTCAGAAAACACACTCGACACACTGGACGATGACACACGACAACCCCACACACCACCAAGGCCACTTCAAGTCTTTACGTGCAACCAAGCCCATATTTTGGCTCACTCCATCCCCCACCAAATGCATTTGCTCCCACTCCAGCAACAACGGTTGCACAAGAGAAAAAGACGAACACAGCACCTCGGCAAACGACACAACACAACAGAGCAACATCAAACCCAGCCCAACACTCCTCATCTGCACCACAATTCCCTCTACCAGATAGATGGAGTAGTAACAAGGGCATACCACAAACATGGGATGGTGCTGCAATAACTTCAACAAACATAGTTGCTGGGCCCAGGCTTAGGAAACAAACACCAGCAAACCACCCCACTCATACCGCACACATTATTGTTGCTCATGAGTTTGAGGAGGAGGAAGAGGAGGCCTTAGGACAGGACAGCTATTGTTTGTTCACAAGAGTGTTACATATCCCACAGAAAACCATAAAGTCACACCCTCAGGTACATGCTGCTCAACTAGCCGAGTTACAAGGTTTGTTCGAATGCAAAGCACTGCAATGGGTACCTCGAGCCGCAGCAATAACAGCGAATGTACCTCCTGTCCATACAACATTTGTTGATGCCATAAAGACAGATGAGTCTACAGGTCAGGAGAAATACAAATCGCAACTAGTAGCTTTAGGAAGTAGGATGAAAGAATACATTCATTACAATCCATATGAATGCTCTTCCCCCACCGCCCAACCAATGTTTCTTTTGCTACTAGTATCTTATGCTGCATTCAATGACCTCATGATCTCTCACCTCGACTTTTCACAAGCCTATTCCCATGCAGATATGAAGGACATTGCCTTCGCCTTTCCGCCTAAGGGGTACGAAAACAAAAGCGACCCTTCAATGATTCTATTGTTGAAGAAAGCACTGTACGGAACCCCCCAGGCAGGGCGAAGGTGGTTTGACCATGTGTCTACTAATGTGAGAAGTATAGGATATAAACAGTCAACATTAGACCCATGCATTTTCTTCCTACCTTCAGTCACAGGCAGACAGAAACTACCCCCCTATCTACTCCTGCGTACTGATGACTTGCTCGTGTTTCATAATACCAAAGACGAGCACAATGCCCTGTTCACCAAACTGAAACATTCATTTAGAGTGAAGGACCTAGGACAAGTCAAAACATTTGTGGCTTGCAGTTTGTTAGGACTTCAGAGGGCATAGTCATACATCAGCATGAATACATTAAGGGCATGCTTAGGGATTTCAACTTCCAAGAAGCCAAGCCAGTCGCTACTCCTACAGCGACGACTGACCCTCCCCCAGCCAGCAAAGAAGCTATGCTTCGGCGTTTCTCGCTCCCTCGCTTGCTTGGCGCCCTTCTCTGGCCTGCGACTCAGACTCAACCGGCCATCACCTACGCGGTCAACCACGCGGCGGTACTCGCATCAAAGAAGCCTGACGTGGCGTACTCAGCAATAGCTCGCATCCTCAGATTTCTGCGAACACCTAGAGGGATTTTCTTCCCATTTCGGACCCGCAGCTTCGAGCTTATATCGTATTCCGATGCCAACTTGGGCGCATGTGAGTACACGCGACGATCAAGAACCGGCCAACTGCACATGACGACTGGGCCCATCGCATGGAGTTCGAAGCGCCAACCCACAGTCGCACTATCGACTCAGGATGCTGAAACGATCGCCAACTCAACGACATGCCGAACAGCAATCGCGATATTGCATATGTGCAAGGACGTTGGAATTCCGTTGCCGACGCCATCAACTATCAATAACGACAACCGGGGGGCGGTCCTGAACGCAACGAACGGCATGGCCACTGATCGCACACGCCACTTAGCACTCAAACACCATTACGTGGTAGAACGAGTACGGGCTGGCGAAGTGATCGTACGACACGTTTCGACGAAGGACAATCTGGCGGACATGCTGACGAAGTCACTACCGACGCCACGTTTCTTGGAACTAGTCGCACAGTTTACGGTGTTGCTCAAGGACGCTTTACCGCAGTTTGAGGTTTAATGCCTCTAGCTTTTACAGACACTTAGGATGAATTTATTCAACAGACTTGCTACACCGCTGCAAGGACCTGCATCCTTTGATGCTTACGAAATTTTTTTTTCATTTTTAGTGTTAATGCAACATTAACATGTATCATACTTCATCATCATGAATCGCTAGTTTACATATAGTTTCATATGGCCAATCATGTTAGTAACTTGAAGATAATATACATATACATATATGTTATGCCGAGGGGGAGAGTAAGCAATAATATTTACTAAATATATTGTTACCTTTTATGGTCAATTTCACGACATAACATTTATATTTGACCGGATCATATTCATTACCATTTTCATATTTCGTATCATAATTATTATTCGTTACGTTGATATTACCGTTATTGACAATTAGTTGCCAGTTAGTATAGATTGGCCCATACTGAATCATCACTTGAATTTCTGACCACAAGATCAGTATATAAATGTGTGGTATTTATTTCACTATAAATTTATGGTAAATTAGATTGAGTTTCAGTCATTGGTTTCTAACCATTGATTAAATTCATTATTGTTCCTTCAACCTTTGATCAAAGTGCCTCAGCGCAAACGATTATTCAAGTATCCGGAGACTAATGTCTACTAGTGTACTTACTGCGACGGGGACGGTTTCGCGGAGAGCGTCACGGACGGCGTCACAGATATCGTGGGCGTCACGGACGACGTCATGGACGGCGTCACAGATATAGTGTGCGTCACGGACGGCGTCGGCGATGCAGGGATGCACACAGGCGCTTCCACCGTGATCCTGAGGTCGCCCAAGCACGAGTTTGTAGAAAGGCACGTCGAACCAGGAGCATAAGAGGTCCAGTGTTTATACACCATGAAGCGGTACGCGGTGTAGCCCGACGTCGGCGTCAAGCTCACTGTCTGCTGCTGCCCCGCGGTCCAGCCCGTCCAGCCGCCGCCTGTTGCCAGCAGGGTCCAGCCGGTGTTGCTGGCGGGGTTGTCCGACCCATAGACCTGCAACGTTTCAACAGCCGAAATCTCCGGACATCCACCTGCAGACGTGCAAGAGCTAACACCGTTAGCAATCGTGCGCTGGGTAGCGACGACCCCAACCGACGTCGCGGGGACGTTCCCCGACTTGGTTATTTGCACGTAAGCCGCGCGTATGTTATTTGTTGATCCTATACCTCCAGTAGAAAGACCTGAGCAGACGCCGCTTGTTTTCACGGTTGAATATGCAGCACTGCTATACCACCCAGTGAGGTAGTTGCCGTCCGTGGCGTCGCTCGCGGTGCCGCCCCCGACATAGCTGCCGCTGACGCTGACGGTCCAGCCATACAGGCTGCCAGGCGAGGTCAGCTGCGTTTGGTTGACGTAGCCCGAGTTGCACGTGCAGTAGAAAGAGCCGTACGTGTTGGTGCAGACGCCGTTGGCGGTGCAGCCGCCGTTGTTGGGCAGGGCGCACTCGTTGACGTCGGGCAAAGCGGGCGGCGTCACAGATATCGTGGGCGTCACGGAGGGCGTCATGGACGGCGTCACGGAAATCGTGGGCGTCACGGACGGTGTCACGGACGGCGTCACGGAAGCGGTTGGCGTCACGGAAACACTCTGAGTCCCCGAGCCCGACTGCGTGGGTGTTGCGGTCGGCGACGCGGTGGTCGACCTGGACGCCGTGGCGGATGCAGTTGGTGTCACCGTTATGGTGGACGTGACGGACGCTATGGCGGATGCCGTGGCAGATGCAGTGGAGGTTGTCGTGGCGGATGATGTTGGTGTCACCCTAATGGTAGGCGTGACGGACGCCGTGCGGTCAGCGAGGGGCTGTTGCTGAGCGAGGAGCCGATGCTACGCGACGCGGTCGGGGTCGACGACACCGACGCGGTCACAGACACGGTGGGCGACCCGGTCGGCGACACGGTCGGTGACGCGGTCACTGACACGGTCGGTGACTCGGAAACGCTCGGATTGCCGTAACGCTCGCAACAGGTGTCCTGGTGGCCGACAACGTCGAACAGAAAAAGCTACCCGCGGTGTTGATGCATTGCTGCGCCCCAGCGCAGTTGTGTACTTGTCTGTCCAGGCACTCGTCCACGTCGACACATGACGCCGGCAGCAGCGTGGCGCGCAGGTAGCCCCAGCCCGCCTGCGCGCCGCATTCAGCGCCGGTGCTCCAGTGCTGGTAATTCCTTGTGACGATAAAGCGGAAGAATCTGTAGTACTTCCGGCTGCCCACCAAGTACCAAACCGTTCCTGCGAGGCCGACCACGACGTCCAGGGATCCGGGTTGCGACCTACAAGCGCCCAGGCCAGGCCGTCATTGGAGCCCACGACCGTCACTTCCGCGGCGCTGAAGGTCTTGTACGCCCAGTCGCCCCACGTCTCAGCCGACGCGGCCACCGCCAGCCGGGTCAGCGCCGCGGGCGCGCCCGGCGACGCCAGCTGCACCCAGGCGCCCCGGTACACTACGCCGCCGGCCGTGGTTACCACAGACGTGGACGTGCTGGCCGAACTGCAGACGTACGGCGTAATCCTGGTCGTGTCGTAAAGGGCGCCGGCGTCGCTCTCCCAGATACCGGACGCGTCGGCCGCCAGTGCCGTGCCGGCAGAAGTGCCGGACGTCGTCGCCAGCCAGCCCGCCAGCCCTGCGGGCTCGACCGGCGAGAACGGGCCGGAGTTCGTGGGCGCGTAGCCCGCGGCGCAGCCGCACTCGTACTAGGAACCGTACGTGTTAGTGCACAGCGCGCCGGGGCCGCACACCAGCTCCCCGCCATCGTCGCACTCATTGACGTCCGGGAGCCAGAAGGGCTCGAGCTCAGCCTCGGGGATGCAGTCGCGCTCCCCGACACAGTCGCCGACGCGGTCGGGCTATTCGAGCTTGAGGCGGTCAAGGTAGTAGTAAAAGTAGTAGTAGTAGTAGTAGTAGTAGTAGTAGTAGTAGTAGAAGTAGTAGTAAGCGTGACCGGGGCGGACGTCGTCGTTGTCGTCACGGGCGGCGTGACTTGTGCCGAGGGCGTGGGCGTAGGCGTAGGCGTGCCCGAGCCGGTGGGCGTGAGCGACACGGAAATCATCATCACCGCGGGCGTGCGCGTCACGGAAGGAGTCTTGGTGGATTCAAAACTATTGCAGGACGCTTCCTGTTCCAGCAGGGTGAACTCCAGGCCAAGCTCCGCCTGCATCGTGCAGCCTGCGCCTGCGGCGGCGCGCTGGTAAGCAGCGGGGAAAATAAAGCGAAAGCGACTATGGAAAGCATTACCTATTACCGCGTTGGTCCCAGGGCCAGCGGTGATGTTCCACCCCTGTGGGAGGTCAGGCGCGGGGGCTGCTTTGTACACAGTGCTCCAACTTTGGCCCCCGTCGCGAGAACCTACTATGTGGATTTCAGACAGCAAAGCAAGCGCCCCGTCGGTGCCCGCCGGCTGGAACGGGTACACAACTAGGCTGCGCAGCCCCACGCGCCGAGCTTGAGAGCCCGAGCCCGTAAGTTCCAGGTATTCGCCGGGCACTCCGCTTGCGCGGGAGTCAACGCCCTGCGTAGTAGTCGCCGCGCTGGCGGTGGCGCTCTCGACGCAGGAGGCTGTAAGCTTCCAGCCCCCGGACTCTACTTCAGGTAGCCCGGCGGGTTGGTCTCTCTGTCTTAGCGTGTAGCGGGCCCGCCCCCAAAAATAGCCCGGGCGGCACAAGATCTGGCTGAGGTTGCCACTCAGCTTGGCTACCCTCTCCACCAAACCATCGGTTTTCGCCTGCGCAAGATTCAAACCTGACCAGCTGCTAATCAAGTTTGCGTCAAAGGTGTCTACGCCCGCAAACAGATAACTAACATCCGTCGCCTGCGACATGTTCCACTGGAGGCTGCCCGTAATTTGCAGCTTGGAGGCGTTCAGAAAGCTCCCGCTAAAGTCGCGCGCCGAGGACAGATTCAGCTTGCTCAGCCCGGGAATCTCTTCGGCCCCGCTGCCTTCGCGCGAAGGCCAGCGCCAGGCTCGTCACGCGCGAGGTTTCGCAGCCCCGTACGTCTGGGACCAAACGAGGCGACCAGGCCAGCATGCCAGTCAGGTCCTCGGCGTCGCGAACGCGCAGCCCACTCATGTTGAGGAGCAACCCGGGGAGCTCCGCAAACGAATAGCTCCAGTTGCGCACCAGCTCCGCGTCCTGCAGCCGTGACAAGGCGGGTAGCTCCAGCAGCCCCCGTGCGCGGTAGAAGTGCTGCCCGCCAGTGCGCGCCAGTCGCAGACCTCCCCATTGTGCTATGCGCTCCACCACCATCCCCGTGGGGTTTCGCTCCCGCCACGCGGGCGTCATCGCCCAGTCTGGCACCACGCCAGTGGCAACGACGTTGTACGTGCCCGGGGCTGGGTACGTGTGTTCGCATTCCCGCCCGCGCCCTGGCGGGGCATGTGCATTGCGTTCCGTCCCCCCAGTCCACCTTGTACAACGCCGGCTGTTCCTGCTCTTGTAGCCGGCGTGCCCGTGCGCGCGTGCGCGGGGCAGTAACAAGCCCCGCGGGCATCTCAAAGCGCAGGCCGCCCCGGCTGTCTAACTGGCTTACGGTAAATAGAAGCGGCTCCGCGGATTTCCAGCTGCACCAAGGGGGCCGGGGGAGCGCGTGGCCTGCATCCAGCGCCCAGCACAGCCACAACCCTAGTAGAAACAAGCTACGAGTGGCAGCCCTTGGCATTGTCTCCAGCTACCTCCAGAGGCCCCGTCTTTGCCGGAAGCTGGAATCTGGTTGTTGTTGTTGTTGTTTTTGTTCTAGTAGTTCCTTTGATGTGCTTTTTTGTCTGTTTCCTCTTTTTTTCTTCGCTTACTTTAATCTCTGGAGAGGTCTTTACACTAAAACAAGATAACGCCCTCCCCATTTCCCAACGAGAGGGGGGGAGAGAGAGAGAAAAAGGAGAAAGGAAGGGGGGGGGGGAGGATTGTCGAAATTCTCTCCCCCTTACCTCATTCCTTCTCTCCCCCTTCCCCTCCCCCCCGGGAGGAGGGCGTCCCCCCTTCGGCGGTTCTGGGCGCGGCGGGGATGTTCCGTGACGCCGCCAACTTCGACAAAGACCTGACCGGCTGGCGACCGCTGAACCTGGAGCGGCTTTGGATTTTTGTTTTGGGACGCTTGGAATGCCGGGAGCCGGGGCCTCTTGCTTGGGAGCGTACGCTACCCCCCTTTTCCAGCCCCCTCCCTCCCGCCTCCCCTCTTCCCCCCCCCAAAAAAAGTGAAAAGTTTTAATAAAAATCAATTACGTCGTTGTCTTATATACTATGCGTACCGCCGAGTGCTGCCCTCGTGCTGTGCGGCGCCTACCTGGCGTTGAAGGTCTGACCGCTGCGCTCCCAGGTATTGCAGGCCGCAGCCACCAGCGGGCGCGGCGGTACCACTTGGCCGCGCGCTTGCTGTCGCGCGGCACGCCTACGCCCTCGAGGCAACACCAGCTCAGAGCCAGCCGGGCGGTAGCGTGGCCCGCTTGTGCGGCGCGGCGATACCAGCTCACAGCTGCGCCAAGATCTTGCTCGACCCCTCGCCCCTTGGCGTAGCAAAGCCCCACTCGGTACTGCGCGCTGGGCAGTCCTTGCCGAGCGGCTAAGCGATACCAACCAAGTGCTTTCTCGTCGTCTGGCGCAATTCAGTGACCGCTTTCGTAACAGAGCCCCAAGTTGTATTGAGCGGCTGCAAGGTGTTGGAGCGCGGCTTGCAAATACCATCTCACAGCTACGCACGGGTCTCGCCCGACCCCTCGCCCCCTCGCGTAACATACTCCGAGGCTGAGCTGGGCTGCCGCCAGGCCCTGACAGGCTGCCAGGCGGTAGTAGGACGCGGCCCGCGCCGCGTCCCGGCCAGTGCCCTGGCCAGTCTCATACTATTAGGACACCCCTAGTTTAAACAGCGCTTCAGTCACTCCTTGTTCAGCAGCTGCCTCATACCAACCGAACGCCCGTGCCGGGCACACAGCCACCCCGTGGCCCCGTTGGTAACACAGCCCTACGTTAAACCGAGCTCGGGCCGAGCCGTCCTGCGCAGCCCTGAGGGCTCTCAAAGGCCTGCTCTGCCATGACAGGTCCAGGTCATCTCCGATCTCTGGGCACGATCAAGAACAAACAACAGAAGACTTGGGGGGGGGGGGCGCCCCCCCCCTCCCCTTCCCCTGGGGGGGAAGGGGGGGGGGAGAGGGAGGTGACAGAGAAGATGAAGAAGAAGAGAGGAGAGAAAGATTTTGGCCATACCTTGTAAGCGCCAAGAAATCACCAAGAAGAAAAAAAAATTATTAAAAGTTTGACAAGATCTTGGAACCAATAGCAAGCTCCGCGCTAACGGTCTGCGCGCCACAGCGCCAGCACCTCATCTCGAAGTCCCGGAGGTACGCAGGCTTCTAGCGCGCCGCGTGGGTCGCCGTTCAGGCACTTTCCCGCCCAGCACACCCTCCGATAAAAGGGCTTGAGCCCCTGTTTGTACCAATATGGATCAGATCCAGTTAATGTCGCCTGCTGTAACCGCGCTAGTTCAAGCACAGCATACAGGAGCACTGATTTCGCTTCGTCCGCCTGTTCCAAACATGGGCGCCGCATAAGCTCCATGAACCGCTGAGGCAGCTGCATGGCTAAGACTTGACAGGCTCTGCCCCGGAGCGCAAACCCGCTGGTGGGCCTGGCGCCAGTGCTGGGCCTGGCATTTTTTGTTGCAATACCAGAAAAGCCGGCAGTGGCTGCAGGCGAGCAGAGCCGCGTCGTCTGAATCTAGCCTTGCGCAGAACCCGCAGCGCGGCCTGCCGATCAGAAGGTCTTTGTCATCGTGAGCTAAGTTGTTGTCAACCAGAACGGGCGCTGTGCTCTCCGGCAGAATCAAGCAAAAGACGGTAGTGTGCCATCGTTGGCTGTCGTCGGCGCCTGCGCTACTCTGAGAGGTCCGTTGTAACAAGGCCTCCACCAGGACACACAACCCCTGGCCCCTGGCCTCAGCCGCGCTTGCCTGCAAATACCTATAGTCAGGACTGGTCCTGCTCCGTCAGTTGGTACACGGATAGGCTTTTTTCTCGGGGCCAAATAATACATGCAGGCATCGACAATTGCCTGACAAGCCGTCCGTTCGTGCTAGCTTCCATAGCGTGGCCTGTCGCTTCTTCGACCGCCGAATTCTTTGGATGGCGCTGAGCGCCCGCAGGTATTGTGGGTTTTGAGGAGCCCCCGGTATGCAAAGATCGCGGTGCTCAGCTACCCAATGACGCTTTTGGCAAAGACTACTACAGTAACGCAAGACGCGGCAACGAGCACACGACTTTAGCTTGGCAGCCCCCAATTCTTTGTCTGCTCGGTCACACAAGGGATCTGCACACATAAGCTAGGGTGCAATGTTTTTCACTCATGGAGAGAGAGCCTTCTCTCCCGCCGTTGGTTCTCTGGAAACGCGAGTAGCAAACCCCTCTTTTGTGTCCTTTGTATCTAGTCTAAAATAGCTCGAACCATACATTTGATTTGCTCCGGAAATGGTTTTTCTGCTGGCTCTGTCAGAAAAGTGAGAAAAGCATGCAAGCAGCTGGGGGGGGGGGCGTCTCCCCGCGCGCGCGCCAGCGAGGGGAAAAGGGGGGGGGGTGCCTCCGACTCACGGACAGCCTGGATGTAAAAGGACCAAGCCAGCGTTGTCTCTACCAGCCCGCTCACCACCACCATGGAGGTAAAAGAGTTCCCCCCCGGCTGGGCGCTGATGGTCCTGGACATGCAGAACGACATTATCTGCCCACCTCCAGAGGGACAGCTCTCGCTGACCACAAAGGATAACCCCCGCGCCCTAGACGGGTGCATCATGGAGGTTCGCAGGCTGATCAAGCTGCAGGGCTGGGACCTGGGACCTGGTGGTATTTACGCGGACCAAACACCCGGAAGAAGATAAGTGTTCGGAGGGCCACAACCCCTCGTGTCTTCAGCGACACATCTCCTTCGATAATTCATACTACCATGTGGACGAAGAAAGGGCAGACTGGTGCCGGAGGCGAGATGGCATCGAAAATTTAGAAATTGAAAGCAAGACGCACTTACGCGCCAAGTCTGTAGCTACAACATGCGCGGCTCAGGTATCACAATTAGACAAAACCTGTACCCTCCATATTGCGTCATGGGCACGCGGGGCTCCGACGTAATAGACGATCTGCTTGATTTGGCACCGCCCTATTTGCACGGGGGTGACAATAGATGGCCGCCGCTAGCCAAATCATATCTACGTGACACGCGCGGGGAGCGAGTTACGCAATTCCTGCCCCGGGGCGCTCCGAGAAACCGTACCGTTTTCTTTGACAAGGGCATGGACTGCCACATCGATGCCTATTCGGCCGTCTTGAGATATGGAGCAAGTTACTAACCGCAATCCTAGAAACAAACAAAAAGTGACCCTGGCGGAGATCCTGCGCATGAACGGTATCTGGAACATTGTGGTCGCCGGCGTTGCCGGTGACATCACTGGCGTGGGGAAGACGTGTTTGAGCCTACTGTTAGTAGAGTTCAAAGTCCACGTCGTGCAGAGTGCCACATATCCGTTCCAGCCTGGGTCGGGTGAGTACGAAGAATGTAAAATCCACCCGACGTAAGAAGTCTGGGGCGCGATATTTGGGCTCCCTTGACTGCTGCACCCGCCCGCTCCCAGCCCGACTCAGTCTCCGCGGCCGCGCGACAACTGTACGCCAACATAGCCTTTAGGCTGAAGATCAACGACGACGCGATCATCAAGCTGATGATTAAGAGGGCGGGGCTGGCGCACCAAGAGCTAAAAAGGGCAACCCAGGTTAGCCCAAGCTCTCACTGGCTCTCAAAGTTGTTCGTCCTGGCCAGTGGCGGGTATCCAGTCGGCTGGCAACTCAAAACACAGAGTGAGCTGCAAACCCAGGTGGCTATGGTAGTAGACGACGGAACCCTGCGCCCTCAGCCGACCGCTTCACTTGGCCCAACTCGGGTGGCAGTCACAAAACAATGCGTAGTGGCAATCTCGGACTTGTCCATGCCCTTCACTGGTTCGATGGGCCCTAACCTCTCACTGTATTTCCCCGCAGAGATAGATCAGAAGAGTTGCCCGTACGGGCCATAGCGAATCAACGTCTTTGACGCAGAGCCAGACACAACGCCCACGACGTAAGAATTCCTCATTAACGCCCGGAAGCTACTACAGGCAAAAACCGCATTTGTGGCCAGGAACGCTCTGGCCATGCTCAACCTGGTACTGATGAATATGAAACAGTACCTCTTCGACTATACCTCCGTGTATGTAAACGGCAAAGAAGTAGCGATTCAGGGCCCAAGGGACGAATTTCTGCGCCAGCTGCGTAAATCGCCGACGCCTGCTAAGATCGCAGTTACGATGCGCCAGGTCGACAAACCCGACCCTGACCCTGCCTACTTGCTAGCGCCGGGCGGAATGCGAAGACTTCTACACTGTGTATAATGGCCTCGGGGCGGTACACAAGCAGGCCCTTGCAAGATGCGGCAAACGGAAAAGAGAGACGCAGCAAGAGGTCCTGCGAGGTCTTGGGTGGGATTGGCAGCTCTTTTTTCAGACCTTCGTAAACTCGAGGCAGAGAGAGGATGACGGAGAGAACGGCCCGCGGTTCTCGGTCTGCCCGCCGCGCGCGCAATGTTTCCTCTACCCGACGGCGCCCGGTGCATTCCTCGGAAAAGCAGAGTTTGAGCATGCTTACGAGAGAGTCGTAGCGCGGATGTCCACCTTCTTTGAGAAGTCGTATGGTTCGAGCGACGCCTCCCAGTCCAAAGCCTTTGTGGACGCGCTGGCGTGTCTGCATTATATAATCCAAAAGTGCGGCATGGGGTAGCTCACACAAAATTAGCAGCGTGGACTTTTTGCTTTTTAGTAATAAAAAACCACCTTTGCTCTGCTCGTCCAAAGGCGAGGGTCAGGCGCAGGTCAGGCGCGAGCCCGCTAGCAACTGTGCGATGATGCAAGTAGAGTAGATTTCTTTTTGTCTTTTATTAAAAAAAATAAAAATACGTAATATACATAAAATGTTTGAAAAGTGCAACCCGCCCCCCCCCCCCCCCTCTCTCTCTCTCTGCCGGGCCTGGGTGCACAAGGCTCCGACAACTTGAGTTTACATATTGGCTTACAATTGCTAGGAGACAAACACCCCCCCAGGTTTCTTGGGACAAAATCTCAGCAGAACAAAAACCCTCATTTTTGGCTCGTCGGCTTGCAGCAGAATTGGAGATCGCGCGACAGTACGCGGCAAAAGCTGCTTTGTGCTGCGCTGGTCTGTTCGTGCACTTCAAGGCGCGATTGTATTATAGCTTGCGGAAAGAAGCCTCCCTTAACAGTGTTCATAACGGCCCAAATACACGACGAATCGCTCGCCCAGCTCGGCGGCTTCACCTGTCGCGGCGAAAAAGATGTAATCGCCGTCCGCAGCATCCCTTGGGTGCAGGAATGGATTGCAGAAAGAAATTACCATACGTTGGTCAGGAAGTACCTGCTGCCGTGGTACGACGGGCTGCCACCGGAAGTACAAACGAGGCTGCGCGAGCAGCGGGACACCTGGGAAGCCGCCGCCGAAGCCTTGGAGACCTGGCTAGCCGCCTCCGAAGAAGACACTGCTAGTCAAAAGCACGAAGGGCTTGCAGTCCGAGGACAATCTAGCATTGAGCCTGGACGAGCCCGACAAGGTGTGGGGGCTGACGGGCGGCCCGGCGCTGCGCTTTCATGTGTCCTTGCTGCGCCGCTTGGGTGTACCACTCGACCGCTGTGGCCAGGTCTTGGCTGACTCCCTGTCCCTTGGCGTAACAGTCCCGCAAAAGGAACTGCGCTTTCATGTGTCCTTGCTGCGCCGCTTTGGTGTACCACTCGACCGCTGTGGCCAGGTTTTGCTCGACTTCCCGTCCCTTGGCGTAGCAAATCCCAAGACGCAACTGCGCGTTCACTTCATTTTGCTCTGCTGCCAGGAGGTAGCACTCACACGCCTTTGCTTCATCTTTGATTACTCCCTGCCCCTTGGCTTAGCAGATGCCCTTGGTTCAACAAAAACCTATGATTACCTATTTTTGTTACAGTATTAAAAACAAACATTATGATATTCTGGGGAGCGAGAAGGGAATACCCCCCCCCCCCCCCCCGCCCCCTTGCCCTCCCTTTCTTTAAAAAGGGCGGGGAGGGGGGCGGGGGGGGTGGGTCGAACCTGCCAAGAGGGCAAATCGCCAAAAAGAATCATCTTATCAAGCTTTTAATAAAATTTTCCTTGTACTTTTTTTGGAGCTTTTCCCGGATTGGATTGAAATCTTGGAAGGCAAGCCCCCCAGAGACTGACAGGCGCAGCCTCGTTCAAACAAGCCTCGTCGTAGCCTGCATTGACTAACGCAAAAACAAAATGGTTTTTTGTCCAGCTCTTTCTGCTAACATAAACATTTTAATGGTCGTGTGTATATAAGGAAGTTGGCGGGGGGGGGGCGCACCCCCCCCCCCCTTTTCCTGCGCCAGTGCAGCGGCAAGGCGCGGTGTACGCCTCTCACTTTTATTTTTCTTGGTCTTGGCAGAGAGCGCGAGAAATGGCCACCGAACCCGAGACTGCCCGGGCGATATCCTACGGGCGTCCGCCTGCTAAACTTCTGCAAACCCCCTCTGCTCTCGCGCGGGCGCCCACTAGGCCCCGCGGTACCGTGCCCTGCATCCGCCAGTTCGGGCTGACCGGCACTACAATTGTGGCCCCCGGCTGTCGTGTGTATACACACGTGCGGTATCTGCGCGCCGACGACACCGGCGACGACTCCGGCGACTATGACGCTGGCAAACATACACTGGAACGGCTGCCCTGGCTTCCGGACGCCGTCCGCACGGCCTCGTGGCTCCTGTCGCTAGCCCGCCGCCCGCAAACGTCCTGGTTCGAGGCGCTGTTTACTGGCAAACCAGCGGCCTGCACCGAGCTCAAGGGGTCGCTAGGCCTGCCCAACAAGCAGGGCCAGTGCAAGTTCTCGCTGCGCACGACCGTCCCGGGCCTCTACCACTGGGAGACCTCCGTTTCCTCCTCCTTCGAGTTTCTCCTGGACGTACCACAGGGTGCGAAGGAGCCCGTGCCGCTGAGGTGCGGCGGGGGCGACGACGTGGAGCACGCGCTGATGGCCACGCTCGCGCAACTCCGGTCCTGCTACGATATCATGCTACGCGCCGCCAACGAGCGGGCCAGCGCGTCCAGCGTACTAGACACCCTGCTGCCGGCCGCCGGCTGGGACCTGGCGCGCAGGCGGCGGGAAAATGTGCAGCTGTTTGTGCGTGACGGCTTGGGCTGCGGGTTGAAACGCCCGCTAACCCGTCTCACGCCCGCGGATGGCCGCCCCCCCAAGAAACGCCTGCCGGACCCCGCTCGAAAACAGGGCTAACACACCAAGAAATTTAGCGACAAATTTCACGCGGTGGGAAAAAAGGGAGAGAAAGAGAAACAAAAATCCTGTTCGCAAATAATCTGGGGCAGGAGGGGGGGGGGGAGGGGGAAGGGGAGGGGGAAGGGGGAGGGGAGGGGGACACACCCTCCCCCTCCCCTCTCCCTTCCCTCTCTCTTTCCCCTCCCCCTCCCCTCCCTCTCCCCCTTCCCTCTCTCTCCCCCCTCCCCCCGCCACTCGCGGGGGAAAGGGTGCCAAAGGAAAAAAAAGTTTTGATTGGTGGAGCACAATTCTGGCGCGCCTTCTTTTTCCCGGGAAAAACATAGTATTGAGTTTATCTGTTGAGGGCCGGGCCGGCCCGTTCATTTGGAGCTAAATCCTGCGCTTTCTGCCTCCAGCCCGCGCCAGCGGGGTATGACAGGTGTGTACGCAATGTGGGGCGCTGTGGAGAGACATCAAAGCGAAAACGTATAGTTGCGAGTGGTGCGCTCTCCAGCACGGACACGACATGAAAGCAAGTCACAATATTCTCTTTGAGACTGCTGAGCCCGCTGACGCGGGCTGAGGGGGGGGGAGGGTTGCTTTCCAAGATTTCAATCCAATCCGTGTGGTGCAAGTAAAATTTCTTGTTGTTCTTTTAACAAACTTTTTCCCAAAAAAAGATCGCTGGCAGGGGACAGGAAAGAAATCAGCAAGTAAAAATGTTTTGCCACAGAAAAGTACAACCCCCCCCCCCCCGCCTCCCTCTCTGCCCGGTGGGAGGGGGGGGCGCTAGAGATCTTGCCTCCTAGCGCGGGCACACTGAGTCCTGGACAGAGTAACTAGTGGGGTGTAGGCTTGTTCTGCATGGTTGTTGGTTGAACAAAACTTGGCTTTCAATAATACAAAATCTTTTTTTCTTGGAGCGCTTACAGCAGAAAAAAGCTGTTTTTCCCGGCAGAGAAGTCTCGGCATTCCTCGGTTGAGGGGCTGCTGCCCGCTCGGAGTAGACCACCCAGCGCGAACCTGGGGGAAGGGGGGAGGGGAAGAACTAGAGCGTTGCCGGTGCTGACAGGGCATGACTCGTCTTGAGCAACTGTCTCGTCTCATTCTCGAGTCTGGCTGTCTCAGCTCGGGTAGACCAGATCTGCGCCCAGGCCTGGTCCCGCTCAACCCCGGTTCCGTGGGCGTAGCACGCAGCTAGCCTGTCCTGTGCCTCCGGGTTTCCCTGCCGCGCGGCCTGTGTATACTAGCGCACGGCTTCGCGGTGGTTCTGCTTCGCGCCTCGGCCCTCGGCCAGACAGATGCCCAGGGCCAGGGCCGCGTGCTCGTCAAGCTGCTCGGCGGCTTCGGTGTACAACTCGACCGCTCGAGCCTCGTCTTTAGCCACGACCGTGCACGATTCGTAGCAGAAGCCAAGCCTGCGCTGAGCCTCCGCGTCGCCCTGCTCGGCCGCGCGTATATACCACTCGGCCGCTCGTGCCTTATCTCTCCCCATGCCCGCGCCAAATTCGTAGCATAAGCCCAGCTGGCGCTGGGCATGGGCGTCGCCCTGCTCGGCCGCACGCGTGAACCACTGAACCGCCAGGGCCCTGTCCCTAGCCACTCCCCTGCCATATGTAGCAGAAACCGAGCTCGCACTGCCTTTGCGTCGCACTGCTCGGCTGCTCGCCTATACCATCGGGCCGCCCGTGCCTCATCCTTAGCCACACCCGTGCCAAGGCTATAGCATCTGGCGAGGAAGTACTGGGCCAGGGCGTCACCCCGCTCGGCTGCTCGGGTGTACCACTTAACAACGGCAGTCTCGTCCTCTGCTACGCCCTTGCCGAGGCCGTAGCAAAAACCGAGTTTTAGCTGGGCCTCCGCAAGCCCTTGCTCGGCGGCCCGGCGGTACCACTCCACCGCCTGGATCATTGCCCCTTTTGCCTCCTCCCCTTAGTTGTAGCCTATCACGGATTTCCCCCCGGGCATCTAAAGTACGCCGAGAGCCGCTCACCTGTCAGCGGGCGCCCGAACCGGGGCTTGTACAGAGAGACCATGGCTCGCATGTACTTTCTCCGACAGCAGATGCCGGCCGGCTGCCGCGTGTTTTACGTGTGGGAACACGAGTACAAAAGAATCAAAAATAAGCCGTTGGTCAGAGCGTCGTCAATATTGCAAGAGCTGCCGCCCTGGCAGGAAGAGGAAGAAGAAGCATTGTGAATCCAAAAAGCCATTAAAAGAAATCAAGTAAATACAAGGGAGAAAAGGAGATCTTATTAACTCACAACATTTTTTAATAAAAAGCTTATAATTAGGGTGCAGCAGAAGCGCCTGTCCCGTTTCTAACCTGCGAAAACACTTCGAAGCATGGGACCCTTGCTTTAGCAAAGGCTTTCCACACTGAAGACGTCCGTCGTATTTCTTCCGAATAGACCAGCAAAAGAACACCCAAGCTTCCGGGAAGCTCGCGCAGGCTGTAAGAGACGGCGTGTGAGACGAAAATTCGTAGACGAAGTAAGTACACTAGTAGACATTAGTCTCCGGATACTCGAATAATCGTTTGCGCTGAGGCACTTTGATCAAAGGTTGAAGGAACAATAATGAATTTAATCAATTGTTAGAAACCAATGACTGAAACTCAATCTAATTTACCATAAATTTATAGTGAAATAAATACCACAAATTTATATACTGATCTTGTGGTCAGAAATTCAAGTGATGATTCAGTATGGGCCAATCTATACTAACTGGCAACTAATTGTGAATAACGGTAATATCAACTTAACGAATAATAATTATGATACGAAATATGAAAATGGTAATGAATATGATCCGGTCAAATATAAATGTTATGTCGTGAAATTGACCATAAAAGGTAACAATATATTTAGTAAACATTATTGCTTACTCTCCCCCTCGGCATAACATATATGTATATGTATATTATCTTCAAGTTACTAACATGATTGGCCATATGAAACTATATGTAAACTAGCGATTCATGATGATGAAGTATGATACATGTTAATGTTGCATTAACACTAAAAATGAAAAAAAAAATTCGTAAGCATCAAAGGATGCAGGTCCTTGCAGCGGTGTAGCAAGTCTGTTGAATAAATTCATCCTAAGTGTCTGTAAAAGCTAGAGGCATTAAACCTCAAACTGCGGTAAAGCGTCCCTGAGCAACACCGTAAACTGTGCGACTAGTTCCAAGAAACGTGGCGTCGGTAGTGACTTCGTCAGCATGTCCGCCAGATTGTCCTTCGTCGAAACGTGTCGTACGATCACTTCGCCAGCCCGTACTCGTTCTACCACGTAATGGTGTTTGAGTGCTAAGTGGCGTGTGCGATCAGTGGCCATGCCGTTCGTTGCGTTCAGGACCACCCCCGGTTGTCGTTATTGATAGTTGATGGCGTCGGCAACGGAATTCCAACGTCCTTGCACATATGCAATATCGCGATTGCTGTTCGGCATGTCGTTGAGTTGGCGATCGTTTCAGCATCCTGAGTCGATAGTGCGACTGTGGGTTGGCGCTTCGAACTCCATGCGATGGGCCCAGTCGTCATGTGCAGTTGGCCGGTTCTTGATCGTCGCGTGTACTCACATGCGCCCAAGTTGGCATCGGAATACGATATAAGCTCGAAGCTGCGGGTCCGAAATGGGAAGAAAATCCTTCTAGGTGTTCGCAGAAATCTGAGGATGCGAGCTATTGCTGAGTACGCCACGTCAGGCTTCTTTGATGCGAGTACCGCCGCGTGGTTGACCGCGTAGGTGATGGCCGGTTGAGTCTGAGTCGCAGGCCAGAGAAGGGCGCCAAGCAAGCGAGGGAGCGAGAAACGCCGAAGCATAGCTTCTTTGCTGGCTGGGGGAGGGTCAGTCGTCGCTGTAGGAGTAGCGACTGGCTTGGCTTCTTGGAAGTTGAAATCCCTAAGCATGCCCTTAATGTATTCATGCTGATGTATGACTATGCCCTCTGAAGTCCGAACAAACTGCAAGCCACAAAATGTTTTGACTTGTCCTAGGTCCTTCACTCTAAATAAATGTTTCAGTTTGGTGAACAGGGCATTGTGCTCGTCTTTGGTATTATGAAACACGAGCAAGTCATCAGTGCGCAGGAGTAGATAGGGGGGTAGTTTCTGTCTGCCTGTGACTGAAGGTAGGAAGAAAATGCATGGGTCTAATGTTGACTGTTTATATCCTATACTTCTCACATTAGTAGACACATGGTCAAACCACCTTCGCCCTGCCTGGGGGGTTCCGTACAGTGCTTTCTTCAACAATAGAATCATTGAAGGGTCGCTTTTGTTTTCGTACCCCTTAGGCGGAAAGGCGAAGGCAATGTCCTTCATATCTGCATGGGAATAGGCTTGTGAAAAGTCGAGGTGAGAGATCATGAGGTCATTGAATGCAGCATAAGATACTAGTAGCAAAAGAAACATTGGTTGGGCGGTGGGGGAAGAGCATTCATATGGATTGTAATGAATGTATTCTTTCATCCTACTTCCTAAAGCTACTAGTTGCGATTTGTATTTCTCCTGACCTGTAGACTCATCTGTCTTTATGGCATCAACAAATGTTGTATGGACAGGAGGTACATTCGCTGTTATTGCTGCGGCTCGAGGTACCCATTGCAGTGCTTTGCATTCGAACAAACCTTGTAACTCGGCTAGTTGAGCAGCATGTACCTGAGGGTGTGACTTTATGGTTTTCTGTGGGATATGTAACACTCTTGTGAACAAACAATAGCTGTCCTGTCCTAAGGCCTCCTCTTCCTCCTCCTCAAACTCATGAGCAACAATAATGTGTGCGGTATGAGTGGGGTGGTTTGCTGGTGTTTGTTTCCTAAGCCTGGGCCCAGCAACTATGTTTGTTGAAGTTATTGCAGCACCATCCCATGTTTGTGGTATGCCCTTGTTACTACTCCATCTATCTGGTAGAGGGAATTGTGGTGCAGATGAGGAGTGTTGGGCTGGGTTTGATGTTGCTCTGTTGTGTTGTGTCGTTTGCCGAGGTGCTGTGTTCGTCTTTTTCTCTTGTGCAACCGTTGTTGCTGGAGTGGGAGCAAATGCATTTGGTGGGGGATGGAGTGAGCCAAAATATGGGCTTGGTTGCACGTAAAGACTTGAAGTGGCCTTGGTGGTGTGTGGGGTTGTCGTGTGTCATCGTCCAGTGTGTCGAGTGTGTTTTCTGAGGAATGTGGCAGTTGGTTTGTTGGCCACCAGCCACTGGGTGTGTTGGAGTCCTGAAATTGTGGCAGTTGGTCCTCGTTTTTCCACTGGACTGACTGGGTAGATGGTATGCTAGTGGTAGGAGGCGAGGTGGAGGATGTTATGTTGTGCGACACTAGTAGTGGTTGCCAAGGTCGTGCAGGTATTTTGCATGTGTAGCCACGAGTCATTGTATCGAAACGAACATTACGTTTTTCTACTGTGGCTGTCTGTTTGGTGTCGTGAATGAGGATTTTATAGACTCGACGAAATATGTTGTAGCCAATGAGAGTACCTGGCACGGCGACAGGCTGTGCTTTCGTCGTTTCCATTTTCACCCAGGCGAGGCATCCGAAAGGTTGCACGAACGATTGCACAGGTTTTCGGCCCATAAGCAATTCCCAAGGGGATTTGCCTTTGTCCTTACCTCTGCAAAGGGGCGTGACCATTCGTATGGCTAGTGTCGCTTTATGTGTGTCCTCCCAAAATGTGTTAGGCAGGCCTGCATCTAACTGTGCTGCTAGTGCGCGTGTGTCGTCTGTCCTATTCATTCTTTCAGCAAAGGGGTTCATGTTAGGCTCGTTACGTGTGGTGGTTTTGAGGATGATGCCGTGTTTGTCTGTGTAGTCTTTTAGTACTTTAGAGACAAACTCGCCATCTGCTCTTATCTGCTTTAGTTTGTTGCCTGACTGTCGTTCAAAGAAAGCAAATATGCGTGTTAAATGTGGCATGTAAAGCTTAGCTTCGCGGGTAGGTGTGTAGAGGTCACAAGCAAACTTAGAGCGAGAACATGTCACTCCCCCTCTGTAGTAGTTACCGTATCTTGACATTACGGGGAATGGGCCGCTGAAATCTATGTTGAGTGCTTCACCTTGCTTATATTCTAGGTCTAGATAGTTAACTCTGTACATAGGGGGTTTGTTAGGTTTGCCCCTATTGCATCCATGACATGCACGTACCAGACGCATCCAATCTTTGCCAGCGATGCGTCTGCCTACGCTCTTTGCAAACTCGTTCATTATGAGTGGGTTTGCATGCATCAGAGCTCTGTGTATGATCATTGGATCGTACGGTGCATGTGATGGGAGAGGATTGACTGACCATATTATTAATGCAAGGTCTGGTAGGTTGTCGATGGTTGCAGCCAGTGACAGTTGTTCTCTCTGCTTGTACCTGTATGGTATATATCTTTGATGAGGGTCAAGTGGTGTCATTCCTGGCTTATCTAACTCGTATAGCAAGTGTGAATTGAGCCTCCCTCTTGCTAGTATGTTCTTCTTGTCAAGTGTTATGGGCTTGTCATAGATAAATACTTGACCACTTTGATGGATGATTGTTTTGTGCATGTCATGGTCAAGGCGTGGGGTGGGAACAAGGTTGAATGGTAATGACGGTGATATGAGTGAGTTGGGAAATGACTGTTTAACCGATTGACCATAACCATTGAGCCACGTCGGAGTGGCAGTAGCCCGCGTCCTCACCGGAAGCGGCTTACCAGATATGTTATTGAGGAAAGCCGGTTTCTCTTCGCGGATAGACTTGGGGTCGATAGGCGCCTTCTCATGGAATAGCCATCGGTTGCATGCGCTGTCGACCACGTCAGGGGGATTGCCGTCGGCCATTAGCATATAGTGGACCATAGGGCGCTTGAGCTCTGCCCGTTCTAAGTCCATTGTCTCCTGCATCCATCTGTTGTATTCGTCCATGTTCTTGAACTCCAACTATTCCAGCTCTGGATGCCTGTTGACGTAGTATTGCCACTCGCGTACGTTGGCGAAGTCCAGGGCGGGTGGGTAGAGATAGTTCTCATGTTCAGGGTCGTCGAGCTCCGGGTCGTCGATGTCGTCAGTTGCATCTTCGTCAGGGATGGTTGCAACGTCTGTGGTATCTTCTTTCGGGTCCCTTATTGCTTCTAATTCGTCAAATACGTCTGCCATTAACACGAATTCGAATGTGTGTGAGTAGTCATGACGTCGTAGTCGTTCGCGTAGTTTTTCAGCTTCCACACGTCCGGCAGGTGGGTAATAGTTGAGCGGTGGTCTCACGTTGTCGTTGAATAGTGGTTCTATTTCAGGTGTGTATGGTGCTGGAGGCGGTGAACGCTTCACATCGGACGGCGTGTCGGGTATGTTGAGTATGCGTTTCAGTTGCTTCTCCAGTTGTTCTCGCCATCTTTCGCCTGCTGCACCTACACCGTAGGGTTCGTGCTGTTCTTGTCCGGTCTCATCTGTTCCACTTGGAGGTGGTGGGAGCATAGTCCATGGTGGGTCCGTCTCGTTGATTGTAAACGCTTCGTCGAAGTTGGGTATGTCCGGCGTGGTAGCGGCGAGCGCAGCTAAGTTCGCATTCGGTGTCGAAGAGGTCACCTCGTAGTCTTCTTCGTTTTCCGTGAAGTTAAGGTGGGCGTGTGATTGTGCCCTTGTGGCCGTCCTGGGGTCTACACGTCTCCCCCTCGTCATAAATTCATCTAGGCTCATCGCCATATCTACCATTGTGGGTGAGTCTATCAACAGTGGTGCGTGTGGTCCACCTTCACTGTAACGTAACAGATGTTGAAATGCGAGGTCGCCTAGCTCGGGCTGGTCCGTTGGTATGCAGAGTAGATCGTATCTCGTTCCCCTTTCTTGAAGTCGGTTGATGAGTGGATGCCGCTTGGCCATGTTGCAGAACTCTTTGTGTGCCGGCCAATCGGTCCTCTGATGATCGGTGTTGCAGTAGTAGAAGAGTTGACATCCGCTGCAACGCAGTTTCCCTTCTTGGTTGCCGTAGTAGGTGCAATCCCATCTAATGCTGCCGCGTCTGGTTTCGCGTATAGTCTAGCAGTCGACGCAGTCTGGTTTGGTTAGTGCCCAGTTCTCCGGGAGTAGTCGGAAGTCCTTCACGATGCTCCAGTAGGCCAGCTCATCGGTGGTAGGGTGACGAAAGCAATGATGTGCATCTGTCCAAGCGAAGGTGTATCGTCGTTCTGTTGGCTGTGAAACTCCAGGTACACGTCTGTATTGCACTGTTTGGCCGTAGGGTAATGCTTCGATGGCTTGTATGCGTCTTATTGCGTCCTTGTTGTCCGTAGATGCATTCGCTGAAGTCGTCGTCGGGA
This sequence comes from Paulinella micropora, assembly GCA_019918135.1. Classification (NCBI taxonomy): domain Eukaryota; phylum Cercozoa; class Imbricatea; order Euglyphida; family Paulinellidae; genus Paulinella; species Paulinella micropora. The sequence continues at coordinate 219,088 of WBZZ01000141.1, forward strand.
CCAACGGGGTAAAGCACTAGGTCTGCAGGTTCGGTGGGATAGGTACCGTGAAACTTGAAATGGGCGATTCCTCATTGTATGCCATTGACGGGGTAGGCGGTGTTTCGCTCATCGAGGTGTCCTCTGCCCTGGGTGAACTCAACTGTCGCTGTCGATGTTCTCCGATGGGCGTTGAGGTAGGTTGCTCTTCTTGACGGTCTTGCTCTGATGTCGTCCTGTCTTCCGGTGCAGGTGAGCTCATAAAGCTCTGTGTTGGCAAGCGCGGGGATTGTGTAGTTGCTTCCGGCGGTTGTTGCGGTGAACTACCTGGTTCACGTCGTGCTCGTCTCGGGCATCTTGTCCGCAGTACGATGTGCTCAATACCTGTTGAGCCGGGCGCGTCTTGAATTAGCAGCGATGGTAACATCCACGGATCCGTTCTTGGAAGGAAATAGTTGAGGAGTGTTCCAAGGGGGCACCAAGGTCGCGGCCAATGGGCAGGTGGGACAGGGAATCCTTGTGGGATCGCTCGAAATGCGTCCCGCATGCGCGTCCATTGAACGTAGGCACGTCTGTAGTCGTTCTCGTCCATGCGTTGTGTGATTGTCAGCGAGCTCCATGGGATGTCTGGGCGTTTCGTCGGGTCTTCTACGTAATCAGGGTGCGGTGCGGCGATGCTTCAGTGGGGGTGGGAGGGTTATAGGTATCAGAAGTGGGTGTTAGAGGAGACAGTTGGATAGGTCCTGCTCTATTTCTGTACCTACTTCCCCTTTGTACGTAGGCTACTTCTTCTTGCGATGGTTCGTCCTCCTCTGGTCCGGGTCCTTCGTCGGAGTCGGCGGAATGCATCAGCCATGTCTCGGGTGGGTCGCCTGTTGGATCATCGACGTCGTCCGTGGCTTCCACTTCGGTTGTCGCGTTGGCTTGTCCGCTCGATCGTTGAATCCGTCTTGTGTTGGTCTGTCTAGGTTGGCCTCCACGTCCTCGTTGATTCGGTCCTCCCCCTCGACCACCGCGACGTGTGTTCGAGTTTGGCTGCGTGGGTCGTCTGCGGACTGGGCATTCAGCCCCAGAGTGTTTCGGTCGGCCCTCGCAGACTCGTTTCATGCAGGTGGATCGACACTGGGCCGCAATGTGTCCTCGTCGGTTGCAGTTGAGACATCGGATGTCTTTGTTGATAGCAACGGGTGTGGCCGAAGTGAACAGGGCTGTCGAGGACCTAGATGAGGCAGCAGGGAGTGGTTAGCATGGTATGCTTGTAAGATGAGTGAACATATCTCATTATAACGTGGTTTGTCAGCATCAGCACGAGACCAATACATAGTTCCCCCTACATCCCCCATAGATAGAGAGGCGCACTCCTTAAGTTTAAAGAGCAAGAATACGACTCTGAATTCATCAGGTAGAGGCACTCCTCTTGACTGTAGGCGCTCGAAGCGTTGGGTCAAGAGCTCCATCCATGTTGGTAGGCCATTGCTTGACTTCAGCTTTGTCTCGAACAGCTGCATTAGTAGGCGAGCGATGGAAACCGATCCTTTGCTGCCGAATCGCTCGCAGATCGCTGTCCAGATCACCGCTGGGTTGGTTCCTGCTCGTTGGACGGTCAGTAGAGCTGTCGACTCTTGGCATGCTTCCACAAGGAAGCAGCGGACATGGATCTGTGCTTTGATGTAGTCTGCTTGGCTGAAAAGTGTATCCAGGTCAGTTGGTACGTTGATAGTAGGCAAGAGGGCGGGTGCTTGGCTACCTGAGGACGGGTTGGTCGAGGATGGGCTGCTTGAGGACGAGCTGGTCAGTGATGACGAGCTACTCGATGATGAGTCGTCACGTCTCGATCCGTATGCTTCATCGTCTTCGTCGTCATCGCTCCTCCTTCTCGACTGTCTTGCTGTCAAGGTGTCGTAGATCCAGGTGCTGACAGTCCAGATCCAGTAATGTTGTTAGGGCGGGGTGGGTGGGTCTTAGTCCAGTAGTTCTGGTACTTGCGTAGATTGTAGCAATCTCTTGTACCGAGTAGGGCGATTCTTGGTCTTCCAGAAGTAGTATGTAGCGTGCGTCCACGCCGAATAAAAAAGCGAAAAATTGGAATTTCCAAAGGTCAAATTCATCGATGGGTCTTTTCGGGAATTTCGATAGCTTGAGTTGGTAACGGGGCGCATCCAAGGCTCCATAACCAGTAAGTACACTAGTAGACATTAGTCTCCGGATACTCGAATAATCGTTTGCGCTGAGGCACTTTGATCAAAGGTTGAAGGAACAATAGTGAATTTAATCAATGGTTAGAAACCAATGACTGAAACTCAATCTAATTTACCATAAATTTATAGTGAAATAAATACCACAAATTTATATACTGATCTTGTGGTCGGAAATTCAAGTGATGATTCAGTATGGGCCAATCTATACTAACTGGCAACTAATTGTGAATAACGGTAATATCAACTTAACGAATAATAATTATGATACGAAATATGAAAATGGTAATGAATATGATCCGGTCAAATATAAATGTTATGTCGTGAAATTGACCATAAAAGGTAACAATATATTTAGTAAACATTATTGCTTACTCTCCCCCTCGGCATAACATATATGTATATGTATATTATCTTCAAGTTACTAACATGATTGGCCATATGAAACTATATGTAAACTAGCGATTCATGATGATGAAGTATGATACATGTTAATGTTGCATTAACACTAAAAATGAAAAAAAAAATTCGTAAGCATCAAAGGATGCAGGTCCTTGCAGCGGTGTAGCAAGTCTGTTGAATAAATTCATCCTAAGTGTCTGTAAAAGCTAGAGGCATTAAACCTCAAACTGCGGTAAAGCGTCCTGAGCAACACCGTAAACTGTGCGACTAGTTCCAAGAAACGTGGCGTCGGTAGTGACTTCGTCAGCATGTCCGCCAGATTGTCCTTCGTCGAAACGTGTCGTACGATCACTTCGCCAGCCCGTACTCGTTCTACCACGTAATGGTGTTTGAGTGCTAAGTGGCGTGTGCGATCAGTGGCCATGCCGTTCGTTGCGTTCAGGACCGCCCCCGGTTGTCGTTATTGATAGTTGATGGCGTCAGCAACGGAATTCCAACGTCCTTGCACATATGCAATATCGCGATTGCTGTTCGGCATGTCGTTGAGTTGGCGATCGTTTCAGCATCCTGAGTCGATAGTGCGACTGTGGGTTGGCGCTTCGAACTCCATGCGATGGGCCCAGTCGTCATGTGCAGTTGGCCGGTTCTTGATCGTCGCGTGTACTCACATGCGCCCAAGTTGGCATCGGAATACGATATAAGCTCGAAGCTGCGGGTCCGAAATGGGAAGAAAATCCTTCTAGGTGTTCGCAGAAATCTGAGGATGCGAGCTATTGCTGAGTACGCCACGTCAGGCTTCTTTGATGCGAGTACCGCCGCGTGGTTGACCGCGTAGGTGATGGCCGGTTGAGTCTGAGTCGCAGGCCAGAGAAGGGCGCCAAGCAAGCGAGGGAGCGAGAAACGCCGAAGCATAGCTTCTTTGCTGGCTGGGGGAGGGTCAGTCGTCGCTGTAGGAGTAGCGACTGGCTTGGCTTCTTGGAAGTTGAAATCCCTAAGCATGCCCTTAATGTATTCATGCTGATGTATGACTATGCCCTCTGAAGTCCGAACAAACTGCAAGCCACAAAATGTTTTGACTTGTCCTAGGTCCTTCACTCTAAATGAATGTTTCAGTTTGGTGAACAGGGCATTGTGCTCGTCTTTGGTATTATGAAACACGAGCAAGTCATCAGTGCGCAGGAGTAGATAGGGGGGTAGTTTCTGTCTGCCTGTGACTGAAGGTAGGAAGAAAATGCATGGGTCTAATGTTGACTGTTTATATCCTATACTTCTCACATTAGTAGACACATGGTCAAACCACCTTCGCCCTGCCTGGGGGGTTCCGTACAGTGCTTTCTTCAACAATAGAATCATTGAAGGGTCGCTTTTGTTTTCGTACCCCTTAGGCGGAAAGGCGAAGGCAATGTCCTTCATATCTGCATGGGAATAGGCTTGTGAAAAGTCGAGGTGAGAGATCATGAGGTCATTGAATGCAGCATAAGATACTAGTAGCAAAAGAAACATTGGTTGGGCGGTGGGGGAAGAGCATTCATATGGATTGTAATGAATGTATTCTTTCATCCTACTTCCTAAAGCTACTAGTTGCGATTTGTATTTCTCCTGACCTGTAGACTCATCTGTCTTTATGGCATCAACAAATGTTGTATGGACAGGAGGTACATTCGCTGTTATTGCTGCGGCTCGAGGTACCCATTGCAGTGCTTTGCATTCGAACAAACCTTGTAACTCGGCTAGTTGAGCAGCATGTACCTGAGGGTGTGACTTTATGGTTTTCTGTGGGATATGTAACACTCTTGTGAACAAACAATAGCTGTCCTGTCCTAAGGCCTCCTCTTCCTCCTCCTCAAACTCATGAGCAACAATAATGTGTGCGGTATGAGTGGGGTGGTTTGCTGGTGTTTGTTTCCTAAGCCTGGGCCCAGCAACTATGTTTGTTGAAGTTATTGCAGCACCATCCCATGTTTGTGGTATGCCCTTGTTACTACTCCATCTATCTGGTAGAGGGAATTGTGGTGCAGATGAGGAGTGTTGGGCTGGGTTTGATGTTGCTCTGTTGTGTTGTGTCGTTTGCCGAGGTGCTGTGTTCGTCTTTTTCTCTTGTGCAACCGTTGTTGCTGGAGTGGGAGCAAATGCATTTGGTGGGGGATGGAGTGAGCCAAAATATGGGCTTGGTTGCACGTAAAGACTTGAAGTGGCCTTGGTGGTGTGTGGGGTTGTCGTGTCATCGTCCAGTGTGTCGAGTGAGTTTTCTGAGGAATGTGGCAGTTGGTTTGTTGGCCACCAGCCACTGGGTGTGTTGGAGTCCTGAAATTGTGGCAGTTGGTCCTCGTTTTTCCACTGGACTGACTGGGTAGATGGTATGCTAGTGGTAGGAGGCGAGGTGGAGGATGTTATGTTGTGCGACACTAGTAGTGGTTGCCAAGGTCGTGCAGGTATTTTGCATGTGTAGCCACGAGTCATTGTATCGAAACGAACATTACGTTTTTCTACTGTGGCTGTCTGTTTGGTGTCGTGAATGAGGATTTTATAGACTCGACGAAATATGTTGTAGCCAATGAGAGTACCTGGCACGGCGACAGGCTGTGCTTTCGTCGTTTCCATTTTCACCCAGGCGAGGCATCTGAAAGGTTGCACGAACGATTGCACAGGTTTTCGGCGCATAAGCAATTCCCAAGGGGATTTGCATTTGTCCTTACCTCTGCAAAGGGGCGTGACCATTCGTATGGCTAGTGTCGCTTTATGTGTGTCCTCCCAAAATGTGTTAGGCAGGCCTGCATCTAACTGTGCTGCTAGTGCGCGTGTGTCGTCTGTCCTATTCATTCTTTCAGCAAAGGGGTTCATGTTAGGCTCGTTACGTGTGGTGGTTTTGAGGATGATGCCGTGTTTGTCTGTGTAGTCTTTTAGTACTTTAGAGACAAACTCGCCATCTGCTCTTATCTGCTTTAGTTTGTTGCCTGACTGTCGTTCAAAGAAAGCAAATATGCGTGTTAAATGTGGCATGTAAAGCTTAGCTTCGCGGGTAGGTGTGTAGAGGTCACAAGCAAACTTAGAGCGAGAACATGTCACTCCCCCTCTGTAGTAGTTACCGTATCTTGACATTACGGGGAATGGGCCGCTGAAATCTATGTTGAGTGCTTCACCTTGCTTATATTCTAGGTCTAGATAGTTAACTCTGTACATAGGGGGTTTGTTAGGTTTGCCCCTATTGCATCCATGACATGCACGTACCAGACGCATCCAATCTTTGCCAGCGATGCGTCTGCCTACGCTCTTTGCAAACTCGTTCATTATGAGTGGGTTTGCATGCATCAGAGCTCTGTGTATGATCATTGGATCGTACGGTGCATGTGATGGGAGAGGATTGACTGACCATAATGCAAGGTCTGGTAGGTTGTCGATGGTTGCAGCCAGTGACAGTTGTTCTCTCTGCTTGTACCTGTATGGTATATATCTTTGATGAGGGTCAAGTGGTGTCATTCCTGGCTTATCTAACTCGTATAGCAAGTGTGAATTGAGCCTCCCTCTTGCTAGTATGTTCTTCTTGTCAAGTGTTATGGGCTTGTCATAGATAAATACTTGACCACTTTGATGGATGATTGTTTTGTGCATGTCATGGTCAAGGCGTGGGGTGGGAACAAGGTTGAATGGTAATGACGGTGATATGAGTGAGTTGGGAAATGACTGTTTAACCGATTGACCATAACCATTGAGCCACGTCGGAGTGGCAGTAGCCCGCGTCCTCACCGGAAGCGGCTTACCAGATATGTTATTGAGGAAAGCCGGTTTCTCTTCGCGGATAGACTTGGGGTCGATAGGCGCCTTCTCATGGAATAGCCATCGGTTGCATGCGCTGTCGACCACGTCAGAGGGATTGCCGTCGGCCATTAGCATATAGTGGACCATAGGGCGCTTGAGCTCTGCCCGTTCTAAGTCCATTGTCTCCTGCATCCATCTGTTGTATTCGTCCATGTTCTTGAACTCCAACTATTCCAGCTCTGGATGCCTGTTGACGTAGTATTGCCACTCGCGTACGTTGGCGAAGTCCAGGGCGGGTGGGTAGAGATAGTTCTCATGTTCAGGGTCGTCGAGCTCCGGGTCGTCGATGTCGTCAGTTGCATCTTCGTCAGGGATGGTTGCAACGTCTGTGGTATCTTCTTTCGGGTCCCTTATTGCTTCTAATTCGTCAAATACGTCTGCCATTAACACGAATTCGAATGTGTGTGAGTAGTCATGACGTCGTAGTCGTTCGCGTAGTTTTTCAGCTTCCACACGTCCGGCAGGTGGGTAATAGTTAAGCGGTGGTCTCACGTTGTCGTTGAATAGTGGTTCTATTTCAGGTGTGTATGGTGCTGGAGGCGGTGAACGCTTCACATCGGACGGCGTGTCGGGTATGTTGAGTATGCGTTTCAGTTGCTTCTCCAGTTGTTCTCGCCATCTTTCGCCTGCTGCACCTACACCGTAGGGTTCGTGCTGTTCTTGTCCGGTCTCATCTGTTCCACTTGGAGGTGGTGGGAGCATAGTCCATGGTGGGTCCGTCTCGTTGATTGTAAACGCTTCGTCGAAGTTGGGTATGTCCGGCGTGGTAGCGGCGAGCGCAGCTAAGTTCGCATTCGGTGTCGAAGAGGTCACCTCGTAGTCTTCTTCGTTTTCCGTGAAGTTAAGGTGGGCGTGTGATTGTGCCCTTGTGGCCGTCCTGGGGTCTACACGTCTCCCCCTCGTCATAAATTCATCTAGGCTCATCGCCATATCTACCATTGTGGGTGAGTCTATCAACAGTGGTGCGTGTGGTCCACCTTCACTGTAACGTAACAGATGTTGAAATGCGAGGTCGCCTAGCTCGGGCTGGTCCGTTGGTATGCAGAGTAGATCGTATCTCGTTCCCCTTTCTTGAAGTCGGTTGATGAGTGGATGCCGCTTGGCCATGTTGCAGAACTCTTTGTGTGCCGGCCAATCGGTCCTCTGATGATCGGTGTTGCAGTAGTAGAAGAGTTGACATCCGCTGCAACGCAGTTTCCCTTCTTGGTTGCCGCAGTAGGTGCAATCCCATCTAATGCTGCCGCGTCTGGTTTCGCGTATAGTCTAGCAGTCGACGCAGTCTGGTTTGGTTAGTGCCCAGTTCTCCGGGAGTAGTCGGAAGTCCTTCACGATGCTCCAGTAGGCCAGCTCATCGGTGGTAGGGTGACGAAAGCAATAATGTGCATCTGTCCAAGCGAAGGTGTATCGTCGTTCTGTTGGCTGTGAAACTCCAGGTACACGTCTGTATTGCACTGGTTGGCCGTAGGGTAATGCTTCGATGGCTTGTATGCGTCTTATTGCGTCCTTGTTGTCCGTAGATGCATTCGCTGAAGTCGTCGTCGGGACCAACGGGGTAAAGCACTAGGTCTGCAGGTTCGGTGGGATAGGTACCGTGAAACTTGAAATGGGCGATTCCTCATTGTATGCCATTGACGGGGTAGGCGGTGTTTCGCTCATCGAGGTGTCCTCTGCCCTGGGTGAACTCAACTGTCGCTGTCGATGTTCTCCGATGGGCGTTGAGGTAGGTTGCTCTTCTTGACGGTCTTGCTCTGATGTCGTCCTGTCTTCCGGTGCAGGTGAGCTCATAAAGCTCTGTGTTGGCAAGCGCGGGGATTGTGTAGTTGCTTCCGGCGGTTGTTGCGGTGAACTACCTGGTTCACGTCGTGCTCGTCTCGGGCATCTTGTCCGCAGTACGATGTGCTCAATACCTGTTGAGCCGGGCGCGTCTTGAATTAGCAGCGATGGTAACATCCACGGATCCGTTCTTGGAAGGAAATAGTTGAGGAGTGTTCCAAGGGGGCACCAAGGTCGCGGCCAATGGGCAGGTGGGACAGGGAATCCTTGTGGGATCGCTCGAAATGCGTCCCGCATGCGCGTCCATTGAACGTAGGCACGTCTGTAGTCGTTCTCGTCCATGCGTTGTGTGATTGTCAGCGAGCTCCATGGGATGTCTGGGCGTTTCGTCGGGTCTTCTACGTAATCAGGGTGCGGTGCGGCGATGCTTCAGTGGGGGTGGGAGGGTTATAGGTATCAGAAGTGGGTGTTAGAGGAGACAGTTGGATAGGTCCTGCTCTATTTCTGTACCTACTTCCCCTTTGTACGTAGGCTACTTCTTGCGATGGTTCGTCCTCCTCTGGTCCGGGTCCTTCGTCGTCGGAGTCGGCGGAATGCATCAGCCATGTCTCGGGTGGGTCGCCTGTTGGATCATCGACGTCGTCCGTGGCTTCCACTTTCGGTTGTCGCGTTGGCTTGTCCGCTCGATCGTTGAATCCGTCTTGTGTTGGTCTGTCTAGGTTGGCCTCCACGTCCTCGTTGATTCGGTCCTCCCCCTCGACCACCGCGACGTGTGTTCGAGTTTGGCTGCGTGGGTCGTCTGCGGACTGGGCATTCAGCCCCAGAGTGTTTCCGTCGGCCCTCGCAGACTCGTTTCATGCAGGTGGATCGACACTGGGCCGCAATGTGTCCTCGTCGGTTGCAGTTGAGACATCGGATGTCTTTGTTGATAGCAACGGGTGTGGCCGAAGTGAACAGGGCTGTCGAGGACCTAGATGAGGCAGCAGGGAGTGGTTAGCATGGTATGCTTGTAAGATGAGTGAACATATCTCATTATAACGTGGTTTGTCAGCATCAGCACGAGACCAATACATAGTTCCCCCTACATCCCCCATAGATAGAGAGGCGCACTCCTTAAGTTTAAAGAGCAAGAATACGACTCTGAATTCATCAGGTACAGGCACTCCTCTTGACTGTAGGCGCTCGAAGCGTTGGGTCAAGAGCTCCATCCATGTTGGTAGGCCATTGCTTGACTTCAGCTTTGTCTCGAACAGCTGCATTAGTAGGCGAGCGATGGAAACCGATCCTTTGCTGCCGAATCGCTCGCAGATCGCTGTCCAGATCACCGCTGGGTTGGTTCCTGCTCGTTGGACGGCCAGTAGAGCTGTCGACTCTTGGCATGCTTCCACAAGGAAGCAGCGGACATGGATCTGTGCTTTGATGTAGTCTGCTTGGCTGAAAAGTGTATCCAGGTCAGTTGGTACGTTGATAGTAGGCAAGAGGGCGGGTGCTTGGCTACCTGAGGACGGGTTGGTCGAGGATGGGCTGCTTGAGGACGAGCTGGTCAGTGATGACGAGCTGCTCGATGATGAGTCGTCACGTCTCGATCCGTATGCTTCATCGTCTTCGTCGTCATCGCTCCTCCTTCTCGACTGTCTTGCTGTCAAGGTGGTCGTAGACCCAGGTGCTTACAGTCCAGATCCAGTAATGTTGTTAGGGGCGGGGTGGGTGGGTCTTAGTCCAGTAGTTCTGGTACTTGCGTAGATTGTAGCAATCTCTTGTACCGAGTAGGGCGATTCTTGGTCTTCCAGAAGTAGTATGTAGCGTGTCCACGCCCAATAAAAAAGCGAAAAATTGGAATTTCCAAAGGTCAAATTCATCGATGGGTCTTTTCGGGAATTTCGATAGCTTGAGTTGGTAACGGGGCGCATCCAAGGCTCCATAACCAGTAAGTACACTAGTAGACATTAGTCTCCGGATACTCGAATAATCGTTTGCGCTGAGGCACTTTGATCAAAGGTTGAAGGAACAATAATGAATTTAATCAATGGTTAGAAACCAATGACTGAAACTCAATCTAATTTACCATAAATTTATAGTGAAATAAATACCACAAATTTATATACTGATCTTGTGGTCAGAAATTCAAGTGATGATTCAGTATGGGCCAATCTATACTAACTGGCAACTAATTGTGAATAACGGTAATATCAACTTAACGAATAATAATTATGATACGAAATATGAAAATGGTAATGAATATGATCCGGTCAAATATAAATGTTATGTCGTGAAATTGACCATAAAAGGTAACAATATATTTAGTAAATATTATTGCTTACTGACGAACCAAAACCCGAACCCTGCTATGAAACAGGGCCTCAGTCTTTTCATGTTTGGTGTCCTTTTTTGCATGGTGGGCTTCGTGCGAGGGAGCTGGTGCACGGCAAGGAAGTTGGTCGGGAGATAGAGGAGGGGGCTAGGACTTCCTGACGATGGATCAAATAAACCGTCTCTTGCACGATCGACAAGACGAGCTCATCCAAGGGGTCCTCAGCTAGCAGCGGACAAATCGCCTAGGCGCCAGACTTCCGCGACGTTTGGCCTAGAGCGCCTAGTGAGTCCGAGCAAACTTTCCCGACAAGCAGGGGTAGCTAGTTTCTGAAAGATCACGCTCGGCTGGATTTGACTGTTCAAAAGTTCACAAAATGGTTTTAAAGTGTTCTTGGGCGGAGCGTGTATAAGCAGGTCAGTGAGCGCCTGGGCGAAAGCTATACCTACAGCATAGATTGGTTGCAAAACAGTACGGTAAAGGTACATGTACTAGCTGGGGCTGTACATTTGACTGACGAGGGGGAAGAAGAGGAGAGCGAAGAGGCACTGCCAGACCTGCCGACCAATCAAAGAGCCGGTGAAACGTACTTTGTGTTGGTCGGCACGAACAAACAGGACCGCAGCAAGGTTTGCATCCAAGGGACAAACTAGGGTTTTTGACAAGCAAGCAAAGCCTCCCCCCTCATCCAAAAAAGGGGGGAGGGAAGAGAAAAAAAACGTTGTAATTAAATTCACAATTTTTTCCCTGTCATTGTATGTTCTCCCCCTTCTACCCTTTCCCACCCTCTCCCCCCCCCCCCCCCCCCGTCCCGACCCTTCTTCCTCCCCCGCCCCACCCCTCCTCATCCCCCGCCCCCCCCACCCCTCCTCATCCCCCCCCCCCCCCTCTCCCCACGGCCACCCCCGCCCCACCCCCACCCCCCCCCCCCCCACCCAAAAAAAAGCACAAGTGCCAAAGCTGGCTCCTTGACTGTTTTATTTTCCGCTCCGAGCCCGAGTTTCCAATTCAGAACCACAACCCTCTCCCTCTTTGTTTCGCAAACCTCCAACGAGCCCGCGCCCCCTTTTCCAAGATCCGGTGGTGAGGGGGGGAGCAAGAGAAAGGCGGCGTCATTGAGCAACGGCAGCTGCGCCAGGCGTGGCAGCCAGCGGTTTGGAGTGGTGCCAAAGTAGTAAGGCATAGCAATGGTTCGCATCTGGTTGTCGAAGCGGAGCTGGCGACGGACAAGGAAATACGAGACGTGTCGACGTGGTGTCTGTCCGGGGGCAACGCGCGAGACTCGTCGTTTACGTACGGGGATGCGAGCTTGTCCGTGGAGCCGCATACGCTGATGTGCAACTTGTGTGATGGGAACCTGCTGAAATGTCCGGGGCACTCGCCCCATCTGGAGTTTCCAGAGCCGTTCTTGCTGCCTCAGTTTGCACGGACGGTGCACCAGGCGCTGACGATGATTTGCAAGCATTGCGGGGCCTTTCTGTGGGAGACGTGTGTCCCGCGTGCGGGCGGTACGATGTGGGCGGCGCGTGCTCCGGGGCAGGTGTTGACAGCTATCTGCGAAGTAGGCATCCCAGTCAAACTCAGAAGCTAAAAGTAAAAGGCAGTAAGATTCCTTATTCTTTTTGGAGCCTAACATAAGTTTGAACAGTTCTTGCGCAAAATTACTGGTCATTAGCGATGTATTGTAGCCTAAGTAGCGCAAAACAAAAAACTTTTGGTCTTGAACCGAGTGAGAGTGCTTAGTCACCATTCTGTGGGTTTCGATGTCAGAACTCCATGAAGTCTTTGCCACATTTTGCGACGTGCACCCTTAAAACGATACTCAACATTCCCTTGCACATTTTACATACTTAGAAGCATTCCACCTGCCCAGCTAGCTAGCTCGGCTCTTTTCAGCTGCACTGAGTCAGTTCTAGCCTTAACCGCAGCAAAGGGATCGATCCATTTGTTGCATTGCAAATTGACACAGCAGGATTCCCCCGTTTTCTGCTTCATTTCGGACCAATTACAACCCAAGTACTTCTTGAAACTTTTCGGCCTTGTCTCCCTACCTGGTAGCTTTTTTTATAGTTTTTTAAAAGTCTTTTTAGGTTTGCCTTAGCAGTGACGGAGCTACTTGTAGTGGTACGAGGGATGGGGATTTGAAGTGTAATGTATAGAGGTAATGTACTTGTTCGAAAGTCAAGATCTATGTCTTGTGTGTCGTGATGTGGTGTAATAGTATTACCAGGGGTAAAGAAAGGCACATGTACAGATCATGAAGGTGTAGTTGTAGGTTGGAAAGAATGAATGTCAGACTTAAAAACAGATGCAAAATTGCTGGTAGATGAATGAGATTGAGGCGCTGGCTCATTACAAAGACGCAGTACAAATGGTAGAGGACACAGGAGGTGGGGGGTGGGCCAAACCAAACAAAGTCTTAAAGGAAGACAAGGAATGGAGGGTAGAGGACACAGGTGGAGTAGGTGGAGGGTCTGGAGCAGTGTCCGTATTGGAGCGGAACGGTAGCACGGGCGCACTTCCTCCAAAGACCTTCAGGAATGATGCACCCAACGCGCCTCCAACTAGTTTCCTCTTCATGGCGCTGTTTAAAACATAAATTGATATGAGAAACCAAACAAAAACAATCATATATACCTAAATTTTGCCTCGGTAGTTGCTGCCTCTCAAAGTAGCACTGCATCAAAACACAAACAAAACATGGATTGAGCAGGTCATACAAACAAAACAACAAAGACATACCTGTTAACTCACGTTGAGAGGCCCCATGAGGCAAGGGACGCAACTAAACAAACATGGCTTGCAAAATGAGTTTTGCCTCAGGGGTTCCGGAAACGAATACATTGGGAAAAGGAACAAGGAAAAAAATGAGAACAGAGGAAAGATAGTAGAAAAAAATCCAGTTTGGTAACCTGGCCTGCATCGTTGCAGCCAGCACCTAGATGGGCAAGCGCCACAAAGAAAAATGGGAGGCACAAGTAGTTGCCTCCCAGGTTCCTAAAAGGCACCCACAGACGTCAGTTTCAGCCGAAAAAAAAAACAGGCACTGATAAACGTATGTTTGGTAGTATGAAAGGCTTAATGCGCTTCCGAGAAAGTGTCTAATTGCTGCAATACAACATGAAAGATGAGCTGACAACACCATGAAAGGGGTTGTCACTTTGGAAGCCAAAACTTGCGGTTACAACCCAGTCAAAAAATTACTTCACAGGTTGGAATGCCTTTTTTCTGGGCCGGAATGACGGAATGATGGTTGACTGTTTACTTCGACGCGGTTTTGAAAAAGGTTCACAACCCCCGAAGCGTCGCCCAAAGCGTCAAAAACGAGCAACCCCACTTCAACTCAAGGCAGTATGTCGAAAGTAAGTCGCCTCCTGCTGCCTTAAGTGCCTCTCTGTGTGTGCTTTCAAGTGTGTAGTGCTGAATTCTTGGATCTTTTTTTTGTCTGAAGGTGGGCACGCTTTTGGGCTACAGAAAGAGTGCCGACGGAGCAGTCTACCTGGAGGTGGATGCAACGGACAATGGGCTCCTGCTGGGCAACGTGAACAAGAAAGGGGTCCTGGAGTTGTCTGGGGTCGTAGACCAGGCGTCCTACGTGGAGCAAAGGCAGCCGCTCGCCAGCGGATGGCCAGTGGAAAAACGTTTGCGAGGGTCTCATGGTTCGCTGGAACGCGACCACCAAGTTTCCGTTGCCAGCAACAGAATGGAAGGAGGGTGGAGAGGGAACTGGAAAGAGAAAGAGAGAGCAGAAAGAAGTAAAAGGATACGAAGATGAACACCAACAGCCTAAAAAGAAAAGCCTAAGAAGAAAAAAGAAGACGAAGAGACAGGGAGCAGAGAGGCAAACAAAGAGGAGACAGATGAGAACAAAGACAAGAAAGGCAAGGAGACAGACAAAGACAAAGACAAGGAGACAGACAAAGAAAAAGACAAGAGCAAAAAGAAAAACAAGAGCAAAAACAAGAACACAAAGAAAAAAGACAAGAGCACAAAGCCAAGCAAGAAGACGGAGGAAGACAACACAGACAAGAACCAAGACGATGACAAGGACGAAAACGATGACAAGGACGAAGAGTATGACAAGGACGAAGAGTCTGACGATGACAAGCCACTTCGCACAAAAAAGAAAGAAGGAAACAAAAAAAAGAAACCAGAGAGAGCGATTTTGAGTGAATCACAGGAGGAAGAAAGAAGAAAAGAGTTGGCTAGGATCGAGCAACAAGCAAAAGAAGACGAACAGAAAAGACAAGACAGAGAAAAGGCCGACGCAGAGAAAAAGATAAAAGATGACGAGGAGAAAAAGAGAAAAGATGAAGAGGAGAAAAGGGCAAGAGAGGAGAGAGAAAGATTGGAACAAAAACAGAGAGACGAACGAGCCAGAGCACAGGCAGATATACAGTCTGAGAAAGACAAGGCCCCCCCTCCGAAGGATGACACCCCACCGCCCCCTCCTCCCCCTCCGAAGGATGATGACCAACCGCCCCCCCCCCCCTCCAAAGAAGGATGAGCCCCCTCCAAAGAAGGATGACACTCCTCCAAAGGTCACCCCACCGAAGGATGACACCCCACCGAAGGATAGCCCTAAACCCCCAACCTTCCTGTCCATGATGGCTTCGTGTGCCATGCTACCACCAACTACTCCTTCATAGAAGGGGAAACAGTTGTGGGTGTTCATCTTGTGTATTCAAACCCCTGCCTCAATAAGACGCCTTGCCACATGGCTGTACTGCAGTCCCTCCAATCCAAAAACTTGAAAAACTTGCCTGCTTATCCTAGGAACCAGCTGATGAGTAGGGAGGGCGAGGAATTCACTGCGTGTGGGTATGTATATTGATGAATTTATGCTTTCATTTTTTGTTTTTGTTTGTTTGTTTGTTTGTTTGCTTGCTTTTTTTTTAGACCGGCCACCAAGCTGTCCACGCAGTTTTTGAAGAAAGGCGAATCTGACATTACAGACTTGCCGAAATCGTTTTTAATTTCTCGTCACGTGAAGGACCGAACGACCGGGGAGGTATTCCGTCAGCTCCAGTTTGTTGGTCAGAAAGTCATCGATCCCGTGCGTTCCGCTTTACTCAAAGACCTACCTCAAGCAGTGTGGGACAAAGAGATTGGCCCCGACATGGCAAAGATGGCTATACAGTACGATGGCCATGGAAACATCGTTCATCGCCTGGTGGAACAGCTCCCAGTAGTTTACGAATTCGAGTGCCAAGGCACCTGCGCCTGAGACTCCACCGGCGCCCCAGGTAGAAGACATTTCCAGCAGTGATGACGAACTTGTTGATGTTAACCTTTTCTTTCGCGGCGAAACACTATCCTTTCGTGTTCCTTTCGATGACATTTCCCTCACTTCCATTACTGCAAATATGTAATCAGCGTACTTCTCCTTTGATACGCTGCAGGAACCTGCAAAGGTCACTTGCAGGAAGGAAAAGCAACCCGACGGCCAAGGGGAAGGAAAAGCAAGCCTAGCCCAAAGGAAGCTGAGGAGACGCCTGGCAGTGTTGCAACAGTGGTCCGTACCGAACAGGCTGAGCCGGTCACACTTGATTCCATCAAATTGCTCTTGAAGGAAATGATGAAAGAGAACATGCCGAAATCTTCCCCTTCAGTACCGCCTGTCAGTGACACCAACAAGGATCTTTCCAAGGAGCAGCCGAAGGTGGAAAAATGGTACGGTTCCATCATCAGCAGGGAAGGAAAGTGATGCGAATGATCTCTGTGGTATTCAGCAGTCGAATTTGCTCCTGCAGGCTGAAGTGGCAAAACTGAGACAATCGATTTCTGAAGCTCAGCCTGTGTTGGCTAAGGTTTTACGTGTGACGCAGTCAGGCAATAATTTGGTTTCTGGTTCCAATGAAATGCAGGTTGCAACCACTAACAGTAAGCAGCAACGTCAGCAACTGTTGGAGGAATTAGCATCACCTCAGCCACATTCCAGCTCAAATATTTTGCAATATCACCTCATGGTTGAGCAACAAATGTTGCAACAACAACAATACTATAATCAACAATTGTTGGAACACCAACACAAGCAAGCTCGCGTTCAACTGCTAAAGCAACTTTTGTTTTGATTACTAGTAATTATTAAATTAGCACATCAATTTGACTTAGTGAAATTTTAAAATTTATTAAACACTGTCCGGAGGCAAAATTAAAGTTATACATACTAACAAGTCAAGTTAAGATTTAATATAAAATTAATATATTTGAATTCTCCGCAGTTGAATTACTGAATAGGAACGTACATTCCGTTGTTTTTCTGCCTCCTTTATATTTTGTATATTTATGACAGGCGAATTTTCGAGTGATTCAAAATTTTCAAGTCACATAACTCAAATTGTTTTTGTGATGATCGGTGCAAGTAAATATTAAATAAAGTTGAATTATAAGTTAAATAAATGGAAATAATCGAAATTACATTAAATCCCTTGCAAAATAGAGGCAAAATCTTTGCAAAAAGTTGGCAAAAATTAGTAATATTTGCCACATAAATGATTATATTTTTGCCACAAAAACAACTTGAATTACTTGAAAATTAATTTAAATTTGATTTTCATTAATTAATAATGATTCCATAATGATTCCCCATCAAGAATATGCCAGAAACAAGCAAGAAACAAGCAGGAATTTGCCTCTTGATTTCTATTAATTGCCTGTGGTAAAGTAGGCAAATGGTACTAGTCCTTTTGAACCTATCATATGTTAGATGTGGGGTGCTTTGTGTAGGCGATATGCGCACGTGGGAGCAATCTCGGCAGCGAGTTTGCTCCATCAGCACAACCAGGACAAGCTGAAGGCTACCGATACTCCTCAACGATGGCTTGGCAACTATTTCCATAGATATGCCTTGTTGTCTGAGCGTAAACAGGAATTTTCTGATGCGTACAAGTGCATCGATCTCATCACGAACTTACAAGCGGCAAAGCACCTACCCTTCTGCGACTTCGGGCGGACATGCTGCTGGAACAAGCCAGACGCAGACAAGCCCGACTTCGACGCGCTGGTGAAGATGGCACGCGAGCAGATGCAGGCGATCGCTATGCTCTACGAGGAACCGCACACACGCCACGAACCCGCTGAAGCCTTACTGGCGCAAGACAAGCCGTTTCGAGGCAAGTGTTTTGCTTGCAATGGGGCTCACCCAATCAAGAACTGCCGCATCTACTGTAGGCGGCCCGAGTGTGCTAGTAAGCCGAAACATCTCGGTCGTGAATGTAAAGTTAGGGGGCGATCGCGATCAAAGAAGCAAGAAGCATCTGAGGATCACGAGGGAGGCTCCGGTTCGAATCAGTCGAACAACAAGACTCAAGGTAATCGTCGTGGGAAACCACAAGCTAACCTTGCTGCAGCGCAGGAGCAACGGGTCGACGTGAGGGAGCAAGACGCTTCGGACTATGACCAGCTCGACGATGCATAGGCGTGTATCGGCGTGGCCGACCACGAGCCTACCCAGACGGGACCTACTGGACTTTACGGATGGTCAAAAACCATCGACTATGACTCCGAGACCGACGAGACGGACGAACAATACATCGAAGATTACTACAGCGACCACAAGATCTCTATGCCGGATGACGCGGATGATGAAAATGAAGAGGATGCCCAACTAGGGGCCCTTGTGAGCTCGTTCATCATACGCGAAAATGGACCAACATGCATGACCTCTGCAGGTACGGACGAGGGCAAGCAGGCGGCGCTCGTGCAAGTGGCCCCTCTACAGAATACTGATGACGTAAATGTCTGGCCTGTGGTGCGATTTCACAGTGTTGCTGCTGTGGACGAGGCGCAGATGGAAAACAAACACGGCGACGTATCTTCCCCTGTGCACGATGTGGATGGGGAAGAAGCTACGGAAAGTAAACGTCCGCAATACAAAAGCAGAGTCGTTGCGCGTGGCGTGCATCTTAGGACCATGGACGAAGAACTTCAGCTGTGGGCGGACGAATTCAGCGACGAACGCCGCGCCTACTTAACCAACACGCTCCCTACGAGTTGAAACAGTCCAGGGTGGACAATGTTGCCCTATTGTGCACATATCGCCATAAACGGTACGTGCGCCTTCGCCAACTGCCCACTCATGCTACAGGACCCGGACGTGGTGACTGGGGAGTCCAACGACGAACGGGAGCCGAGGGACGACGACGATCAAAGTGACCCGGATCACGACGACGACTCACACGGTGATCATGATGACTCAACTGATGATGATCACGAACCGCAGAACGATGCTGTCAACCAAGAACAGGGCACGTCTTCTAAATCTTTCGGATGTGGGACCGGCCCTGCGCACAAGAAACAAGTTGGAGACGCTGCGGTCATGATGGCTTTTGAGCAACGCGACATGGCTGCTGTAGATGAGTTGCTTCGATCAGGTGATGAAGAGGAAGGGGCCGACCCACCGATAGTCAACATACACGTGGTGCCGACGAAAGCCAAATCGCCTTTGCTTGTACTTCGTCAGGGAAGCCTAACTGCAGAAGGAGTTGTCAGCCCTCACACCGATTTTCTTTGTGATCCTACATGCAGGCCTGAAATACTTCCGTGGGAATCGCTTACTATTGAGCAAAAGTTGGACGAGAATGACTTCAGGACCAAGCTCAACCTCTGGTGTTTTCTACCTAAGGTGTGTCGTAGGCTAAAACTACCTCAAGGCTTCCCGGTGCCTCCGAGACACTGGCCTGCTAGTTGGAGGGCGGAAGCGCCGACGACATACGTTGTCCCTCGAGAAGAGCCCTGGTACCCGAATGAGCTACTTACGAAATCGGTACCCAACTTACTTTGGCTTGATAAGTGATGCGTGAAGAAAAACAGATCGCCGGTGACACCAGCGGGCAACGGTTAGGCCTACCAGTACCGGGTATACACACTCGTCCTTACTCACGACTGAATATTGACTACCCAGCTCTGCTACTTGGCGAAGCGCGGGCGGCATCATCGATGTCTCACCTAGGTTCCCTACCTGGTGCAGCTGCTTTCTGGGGAATTGACGTGCACTGGGCGTTTAGGCATGCAGATATCATCGAGATGATGTACTGGTCGCTGCGCTTCGAGTTCAACATCATCCCTAAGGGATGGCAGGCTACTATCTCTATGTGTAAATATTGTTCTACACATCACACGTCTCTTATAATACCTCCGCTCATGCCTCATGCTAACCCCAGCCCGCCCCATTTCTTCGAGAACTGCGACAGGATCGAGACGCCAGTGAACAGGCACAGGCGCTGCAATAAATGTCGATGGGTCTTCTACTGCTCAGCATGCTGCGAGCAACAGGATGCGATAGCATATTTAACCTTCTGCCAGTTTGCTCAGGACGAGAGCAATGAGAAGTTGCGTTCGATCGTAGCACAGCAAACGCTTCCGGCATGTGGAGTTGGTACTCTAATCTCGAGTTTGCGTGGCTTGCCTATCAACACCTCCAACGTTACGAATTTACAGACTACGGCCCGAACGGAGCTATGAACATGCAGTTGCCTCCTATCTACAAGGAAGCTGAGCTTACGTCCGTCCACAAGCGGCTATCAGGTTTTCGTACGTACACCATGAACACGGAGCCCGTGCTTTTGTCAGCCCGCGTGCTTCAACGGAACGATCCGGCTACGACCCGTCTATGGTACATCGTGCTTTCTCTGCAACGCTGGTTGATGGTGGAGTCAGCACTGTGGAGGAGAAGGTCGATGCTATGTGCCTGCTTGTCAAGAGTACGAGACGTACACTGTTTTTCCTGGACTCCGGGTGCAATCGTATTTTGGCTCACCCCTCGATGCGACTCAGGAACCTGCGTGTAGGACCAACTACACAGCTTGCCGGAATAAGTTCAACCGCTTAAGGTCGATCGTCGTGCTACTGCTTCTTTTACCTTTGTCGATGGGCGAGGTATGGCTTCTCCATTGATGACGCTTTGGTCACTGGTCAAACGCCCTACAACATATTGTCACCAGGAATTTTGGATCATGACTACAAGTACAGCGTTGTGTTTCAAAATGGTCAAGGGCTGGTCATTTCAAAACCTTTGTTGATAGATCCTGCTTCAGTGCTATGCCGTGCAAGAATGATGAGCAACAAGCTGCACCGGTTGGACGATGCAGAGGACTCGCCGCTCGATGTGAATGCTCGTTTCGACCCTTCAGTCAACGAATCGGCGAATGGTACCGTCGCGTTTTCTGTCAATCCACGTGCGTCAAAATCATCTTTACGGCAATGACGTTACATAGAATGGCTGGGCATGCGAGCGTCGAAGTCATGGAGCAATTGGCAAAGGCGATGGGCAGGACTGTGACAGGAGTCAACTGGCGTGAGAAGCTACCTCATCAATGCCACTCCTGCCACCGTGCAAAGATAACTCGACTGCCCTTCTACAACAACAACAAACAAATTGACGCTGACTTCCTGCTAGGTGAATGTGTTCATGTCGACTTTCGTGGGCCCTGACCTGTAAGATCTATACAGGGCAACTGCAAACTACTCGTCAAGGAGAAGTATGGATGGTGCTTCAACTGGTATTCACCGTCTCGCATCGCAAGCGGATATCTGAAGGGTATTACAAGGTCTATTGCCTTCCTCAACACGCAGACTGGCCGTAAGGTGAAGCAGATACGTACCGACGGGGAGTTCGTCTCTACCGCGTTGAAAGACTACTGCGCTGATCAGGGAATCATTCTTAAGCTAACCGCTCGAAATGAACCCACATCTAATCCTATAGCAGAAAGAGATCATCGAACGAGTGGTGGGCGTGCTACGGCGTTGAGGATTGATGCTGGCTTACCGGGTAGAAATGAACCAGGCGGAGTGGGCAATTCGGATGGTTTCGCCTATGACTCAAGGTCGCTACAAGGGTCGCTCTGCCTACGAAATCACACTCAAACGTTCATTTCCCACTGGTTTTCTGCAACCAATTGGCTGTTTAGCATTTGTACGACTCAACGACGCTAAGAAGGGACAAGAGGTGGCTATTCCTGGCGTGCTAACAGGCTACAACATCTTTCGTGGTTTATATCGCATTTTTCTACCAGGTGAACGCAAATTTGTGGAAGTACGCAATGTGAGATTCGACCCTGAAGTTAAGGGGTCACAGCAAAGGTGGGGGAGACACATTGGCACAAGAACGAGATCATTTACGACCCCTTGCCTCTTACACAGGAAGGGAAAAACGGAGAAATGTCACGGGAACATCGTGAAATTTTGACCCATGACTCAGGAGTCAGGATTGATGACGACGACGACGGTTCAACTAATTTCATCAACAACGGTGCTGAACTCATCCTCGACTTTGTGCTCCAATTTCTGGCTGACCCAGGTGTCCCGTCCGTGGCTACACCTTCGACCACAACCTCGTCTCCGAAAAGGCGACCAGTAGCGCGACGCAGTGGTATACCTGTTCGTGTTCGACCTCATTCTGTGTCTGACAACAAGGCTGGAGAGGAGACCAGACCACTGGAGAGGAGGCCAGACCACTTGCACCTCGAGATATCTCTTCGGACCCGTTTAACCCCAATAACATCATCGATGGCCCTCGTCTTCGTCGTATTCGCCCACCTCACCATTCATCTCATCACGTTACGTTGGCAGTTGACAACGGTACGAACGTTGCTGGTGATGATCCCAAAACGCGAAGTGACAACTGGGGGTATGTGGAGGATGGCTCTGCGTGCTTGCTTATACACACGTTACATTTGCCTGAGAAACAGAAGCGTTTGCATCCGGATGTTGCTGCTGCGAGAAGCAAGGAGGTACATGGTCTGTACGACATGAAGTGCCTTGCATGGGCAACACGTGATCAGGCCAAGGAGCACGGCGTGACACCGATACACACTGGCTTCGTCGACGCGGTAAAGCAAAATGAATCAACGGGCGAACGTGTCTACAAATCACGTCTGGTTATGTTCGGTAACAGAATGAACGCCTACGAGCACTACAGTCCCTATGAGACTTCGACACCGGTTGCTCACCATTTTGCTCTATTGCTCTTGCGTGCTGTTATGGTGGCGTTGAACGCGTTCATAAAGCAGATTGACTTTAGTCAGGCCTACACCCATGTTGACATAGAAGACATTGTCTATGCAGTGCCTCCGGAGGATTTTAGAAAACCAGGTGATCAATTTGCAATATGGCGTGTCTTCAAGGCCCTGTATGGATCGCCTCAGGCTGGGCGACGATGGCACGATTACATCGCTTGGTTTCTTCGTTCGTGCGGTTATAGTCAATCTACGATTGACCCGCGTGTGTTCTTCTTGCCCAGCTATGGTGGAAGCTTTCCTCCTGCATTTACTCAACTAGCCACCGCTTTGCCTTGGGTATTATTGTTAAAGACCGATGACATGTTAGTCTTCTGTTTCTTATATTCGCAGCTTAAGGCTTTGAAGAAGCGACTCGAAGCAGGCAAATTCAGGTTCAAGGACATGAACGATGTACGTGTTTTCACCGGCCTTCAGTTCAGGCGGTTCGATAACGGGCTCCTTCTACACCAACGTGCTTACATACGAGGTCTTCTGCATGATCGCGGATATGCCAACGCTAAGCCCACGCCAACGCCCGCTACTGTGCAGGAGCCTGCCCCTGCGCCTGCTACGTCTCCACTTCGTCAGTGGACCTTACCTAAGTTAATCGGTGAACTTATTTGGCCAGCTTCGATGACTCAGCCTCAGCTTTCGTACGCTGTCAACCGATTATCGATCTTCGGCCACCAGGATCCTGACATAGCATATGCTATGATTGGACGCGTCTATCGCTACTTGCGCGAAGTGCGTGGTCTCTTCTTTCCGGCGAATGTCGATATATCGACTTGGAGCTCCCTTCATTTTCCGACTCGGACTTCGGTAGTGATCGCTTTACACGTAAGTCTAGGTATGGGGAGATACACATGTTCACCGGACCCATCCATTGGAACTCACGGCGGCAAACTACAGTTGCCTTATCAACAATGGATGCCGAAGTGATATCCTTGTCGCAAACGGCGAGAACGACGGTGGCCGTGCAGAGTTTTCTGCAAGAGCTCGGAATGCCGATAAGGACGCCTACCACCATTCAAGCAGACAATCGCGGTTCCATAGTTGCATCTACCAATGGACTTGGTGGACCCCGATCGCGGCATTTGGACATTAAACACCACTACGTGGTTGAACAGGTGCGGGAAAGCAAGATTACCGTCAAGTATGTCCAGTCCCACGACAACCTTGCAGACATCTTCACGAAAGCGTTACCGACCCCGCAATTCCGCTACCTAGCTGATCAGTTTACGGTTTTGTTACGCAATTACTTGGGTGACGATGAGGACTCGATGCCCATGTTGGATGATCACGCCCCTGCCATGATGAAGCAAAAGAAGGACTAATTCTCTGGCCAATGGACGAGCTTCAGCCATTCATTCCTCGATGGGCGAAATTCAGCCCTTTATTCGACTAGATTCGGCCATTCATTCCTCGATGGACGAAATTCAGCCCTTCATTCGCTTACGTGGCGATCGCGCTGCAAGTTGTGACTCTGTATCCGATCCGCTGTGCCACATTGCGGTGTCCAGACTCTTGCTCACGCGCTCATATACGATCTTTGTTATTGTTTCTCCTCGTACGAGGCTTTCTCCAATGTTTGAGATCAAGGACCTTCCCTTCGTGTTAGACTTGATTTAGTTTCAGCTTCACGTCTTTAAACTTACCAACGGATTTTTTATTATTATTTTATTTTTTTTGTTGTGACTTATTTTATTTTTCATATCTTGATTTTCTACTATTATTTATTTCGTATTCAATGATTACTGACATTGACATCAGGGGGGGTATTGGATAGCTATATCATTACCGTTTCCTTCTCGTTGCTTATATGATCTCAATGTCCGTAACCGGTTTTTCCTTTTTCCTTTGTTGCCATTTTTACTTTCCCATTTCCTTTATTTTGCATATCTGTTATTGTACTGGTCAGAATTTTCCTCGATCTTGCTCTCGCATTCGGAACCTATAACCGGTCACAGTTACTCTAATTTCCTTCAGTCATTATCACTGTAACAGTATCGTTTACTTTACCGTAGAATTTTCTGGCCTACTTTATTTTCTGGCCTTCTTTTATTGAGTTGCGCGGTGTTACTATTTCATTCCCATTAAATCTGTTTTGGTAAAAGTACCAAGTCGTTACAAGTATTAATACTCTGTCAGGTTTAATAAGCTACTGCAAAACAGCGTCATGGATACTACAGGAATTTATCCACCTCCTCTCGAGTTGCACACCCGCCTCCCGCGGCAATTGCATGAGTGGTGTATGATAAGTTACTCCCCACAGAGTGTCTTAGATATTATGCTCGCTCTTGTCTGCTCTTTGTTTGGATGGAGGGCTCTAAGGAACCCAACGGCCCTGTATATACAAATAAGCATATCTATACTACTAATCAATATGATATGTCCCTATATACCGCCGCAAATCGCGCAGTATGGCGAGGGTGAAACTCGCGGACAGCAAAGATAACCCGGCATGGGTGCACCCGCGTTGTCACGCTGTCGACCAGCGATTGAAACGAGCAGAGAGTCGAACACTGACACAACAACGACACACACTGCACATTGCTCGTTGTGCTGATATACCCACACACATACATACGAACTCACAGATATGACGCTATGGTAAATAATAAGGCGCCGGTCGTAATTTTTTGCGGCCTTTCAATTTTTTTCCGAACTTGATCAGATATCATTGAATCCATTAATTATTGCTTTTAAAACGTTTGGATGTAATAATAAAGACTTTTAATTACAAAACTCCTTGCTGTACTTAGCCGGTCGGCACCTTGTATGTACGCTAAATCTCAGCTATGTCAGCTAAACCCCAGAATGACCTTTTAAGTTGTAATTTTTTTGCTAAATCGTTTTTTACCAATCTTTCTGCTGAAATTCAACATACTTATTCTAATTTAATAGTCTTGACGTGTACTTACTTACGACTTAGCACGGTTGGGGGGGGGGCGGGGGGGGGGGGGGGGGGAAGGGAGGAGAGCGTGTACGCTTGCTTCGACCGCCACCTTGCTGGTCAAACAAACAGCGATAGAAGCAGACGAATTTAAACGGAATCATCCTGGTACAAGTCTTCATCATCGCTCTCTTCGTCTGCTTCGTCGCTGTCACTAGATGCAGCACACTCGCACAACTCACATCCTTCAACAAAATACGAATGCTTTCGGTTCTCAAACCCGCACGTGTTGCATCTCCAGGGCTCCACAGCTACCCCGTCCTCGCTATCACCTTCTCCGTCTTCGTCTTGCCCTGGATAGTAAACGCGTTTTCCTCTGGTCTTCCTCACCGTCCCTGGCACTGTCCAAACAAAAAAAAAAATAATTGCAAGAACAATTTCAAAAAGTAATTCAACGGTAAGCCCTGCCACACCAGACGTATACCTTTCGACGAGCTTTTGCGTTTCTTAGCAGCTGGCGGGCTTGCAGCCTCAGCTTTCCCACTCTTCCTCTTGCCCCGCTTGCCAGACTTAGAGCGCTTCGCCTTAGCCTTGGGTTTGTCGGAACCTTGCGAGACGTCGCTGTTCAGACGCTCCCGCAGTTCCGCCACCTTGCCCTCCGTGGGCAAACCTAACTTCTGCAGCAAAGCAATACATTGAGCCTTTGTCATGCGTGAAAAATGCCCCCCCTGGCCCGTCTTGCCTTGCTTTTTCTTTTGGCTCCTCTGCCTGGCCAGCCTATTGAAGTAGCGAATCTTCTCCTCGCGCCCCATGTTGGCAGTAGCCTCGGACTGTTCCAGGACGAAGCCGGAGCTGATGCCAGTCGCCCCGCCTCTCCGAACTGGGCATTTCTCCCCTTGCTTATGCGGCCTTAGGCGCCATCGTACTCTGAGTGCAAAACTCACACCGGAGGCCCGCCTCCTTATCACTCCTCAAGTCAAGTACCACACGATCCGCATCTTGGCCGCCGCTGCATAAAGCGCCGTACGCTACGCCCGGAACACCAAACTGCTTGCCCGCAGCTGTTTGCAGGGAATATTTGAAAGAACGAAGCTCCCGAAACTGCCAGCTAGTTAGTAATCGGGGAGACAGTGGATTCTGGGTGAACCACTCTTGGATGACGTCCCTCTCGTGCCCGTAGAGGCGAACGTTCACAAAGCCAGCATTAGACGCAGATTCTAACCAATCCTCGACAAGCGAAAAGCCTATCCCTTGCTCAATCTGGTCTTTTGAAAAGACCTTCGACAGATTGCGCTTTGTTCCGTCGCAGGGATTCCAGGCGTGGTTCGCACATAGAACGTGCGCCTCCACGTCCACACCATAAAGCGCGTGGTAGCATGATTCCGAGTAAATAAACTCTTTGCTCGTAAATCACCACCGCCATCGCCAGTCCGCACGCCTGGCCCCGGCAAAGACGAAAGCTCGCCGCTGCCCCCATCCTGGGTACTCCGAAAATGATAAGCCCAGCAATATCGGGTGGTGTCCGCGGTGTGCTCAGTAGTCATTAAGTTATGAATATATTCGTACTTGAGCTGGCCGTGCGCGTCACGAGTGACAAGGGTGAACAGAAGGTCGTTTACTTTCGTGCCATTTTCCGAGTACCATGATATGTAATCCTGATATATCACCCACTGGCCCGACCCGGGTTGCAGAGCTTCAATTCGCGCCTGAACGTAAGTATCACATTCAAGGCACACACAAAGAAAAAAGATGATACCTACAAAAAAGCATAACCAAAACCTCTTGGAAAGGAGAAACAAGCAATGCTGATATAAGTGTTTTGGAAAGCACGGAAATATTTACTTTAGGCGAGTGTCACAAACATGCACCACCCCCCCCCCCGCATATGCGCACCCTGTCGGAATAAGTCATGGTTTGTGGGAACGAGGAGGATTTGGGAGCTCATATTTGCAGGCCAGGCTCGATGTTGATGCTGATATAATTGTTGTGGAATTCACACAAATATTTGTCTTAGGCGAGTGTCACAAACATGCAGCACCCCCCCCCCCCCCGCATATGCGCACCCCTGTCGGAACAAGTCATGGTTTGTGGGAACGAGGAGGATTTGGGAGCTCATATTTGCAGGGTAGCTAGCCCCAGGCTCAATGTTGATGCTGATATAAGTGTTTTGGAATTCACACAAATATTTATCTTAGGCGAGTGTCACAAACATGCACCACCCCCCCCCCCCGCATATGCGCACCCCTGTCGGAACAAGTCATGGTTTGTGGGAACGAGGAGGATTTGGGAGCTCATATTTGCAGGGTAGCTAGCCCCAGGCTCGATGTTGATGCTGATGTTTTGGAAAGCACGCAAATATTTACCTTAGGCGAGTGTCACAAACATGCACCACCCCCACCCCCTCCCCCCCAAGTAACAATGCAAGCAGCGAAGCAACATCAACCATTCCAATGAAACTCACGACGAAAAATGAATCACCTGCGCTGGGTTTCGTACTGTCGAGAATGGCGCTCGCACTTTCTAATATTCTCGTTGAGCGTTTGAAGCTTCTTGTTAATAAGATCACGCTTCTTGGGGTTTTTGGCAAGCTTGTCAAGCTCCCTGTCGCGCTCGAGCTTCCACTTATCGTAGTTATCATGCCATTTGCAGGGCACGGTCTTAGTGATGCAGCGAAAAGAGACTTCTCATCATCCAAGAGCTTTGTGAGAGTTTTGCGAGTTCGTGGCTTATAGAAATGCCGGCAGCCTGCGGAGCATTTCCCTCCGCAGATGTATGCAGCCGAATTATCAGTGACCCACTGCGTGCCTCGCAAATCTACGACAAGTTTCTCAATACTGCCCGATGCAATCACCATTTGCTCAAATATTGTCGGGAAAGCTTTGTCGCGGTAATTGTCATGGAAGCTGTCGAGAGTCCCGTACCAGTATAGCGTTGTGCGACCTGACTTGGCGCCCATCATCTCTAGAATCACCTTCTTGGTGGTGAGCTTTTCCAACTGGGAGATGCCCTCGCGCTGTTCATCCCTGGTTCGCTTCTGTGCGAAAATATCGATAGGCACAACGTCACCCTTAGCTTTCCTCTCGGCCAACTGCTTCTCGACCTTTGCAGCTTTGTTAGCGTAAGCCCGGCTAATGCATGTGAAATAGTCGTTCCACTCCTGGGTGGTCATCCTTCCTCTCAGTTTGCCTACGATTGCTTGTTTGTGAGCGGCCCGAGCCGGCATCTCTTGCAGCACCTCCTTTATTGCACTAGCGGCCGCAGCCTGTGCCTTATTCTTGCGTAGCAGGGCGCTAGTCTCAGGATACATCCTCTCCCCCGCACTGGAAAGAAGCATGTCCTGCAATGCCCTGTCATCAGGATATTTTTGAGATACCTGCTTGGATGTTCGTTTATTGGCCTGATATTTCCTACTTTTCTCCAGCCTTTTGCGGTGCTTGGGGTCGACAGAAGTCAAATCCACGCGCGGAACGCGCGAATCTCGCTTTCGTTTTCTGTTAGGCTCTGTCTCACTGCTGTCAGGTTCAGTCTCGAGGACAGATTTGCGTTTTGATGCAAAAAAATTTGTTTCCGTTCTTGCTTCCCAGACCGGTGGTTGTGGCTTAAGTTGAGAGTTTGCGGACTTAATGCAGGAAAAGGATCGGAAACCACAGAACCGTCGGCATCCTTGCGCAAATCTGGAGGTTGACGCACTTGCTGTTGTGGGACATGGACCAGCCACGACATCGTTTACATCTAAGAAAAAAAAAGCACTGTTCCATGTCACAGTACACACCGATTGCCTAACAGACCTCCATGTCGGAGCAACGTTTGCTGGCTGTAACAAATAAAAAGGGACAGAAAGAAAAATGGAGTCGACAGATCGCAAGGAAATGCATCTACCTTTGCCTCCGCAGCGAGCACGTTGCCCGTGCGTGGCTCACCCGACCAAAACAATCAAAACGCAGCCAAGATGGCTTGAGAGGACGTTTGTTAGGAATGAAATGATACCCCCAAAATCTGCCAACCGTCGGGGGAAATAGGCATTGCTCCATCCTTTTTTGAAGTCAAAAGATCAAGCTTTGCATCGTTCAAGTTTGCCCGTAGGGCATCAACCTTACGCATGTCAGGGAAGAAAACTGTAGTTGAAAGCATTCAGCAGTTGCGAGTGGACAAGTCTGAAGGTGAAGCAAAAGGCTTTCTGCAAGTCAACGACAGCAAAGAGTGGGTCCCGTTTGCCAATGTTGAGATTCCGCCTGCAACGAGGGCGAGTTATTGCAACCTTCCTCACAACAGTTACACGTGGAGCCATTTGTCTGATAACATTGTCTATGTTTACAAGGGAAAAGGGGGTGACAAAGCAAAAAAGGTGGTGTACTCGCGTGAGGAGAATGGGTTCTTCGACCCAACCCGCGTAGACACATCTGAATCAGATGGCAGGAAGAGTAGCAGAAAAAGGCAAACAACATCTCATTTCAACCCCTCTGCATCTGAACAGCCATCCAAGCGTACAAATAAGCAAGGGTCGTCTGATTCTAGCATGCAAACGAAGGCAAACCATCTTCGAAGCGGTGCATTTGCATTATTCATGACATTAGCTGAGTGTATTGAATGCTACTCATTGTGTGTTTTGTGTTGTTCAAACTTGCAAAACCTGACGTGGACGTGAGGAATCGAACGGGTAAGACGTTTGCGCCGTGCTGAGCTTTGTCAGTATGTGTGATTTAAATTCAGTGAACGGACATCCGCTGGCGATGGACTCCCTCCCTCTAAGGTTCGACCAACTCAATCGTTAACGCTTACTCTACTATTTTTAATTATTTCTTCTGTGAATCATTGTTTGATGCTGCTGATGCGACTGCTAAGTTACCTAAACGCAAAGGGAAAGACAAGGAAAAGTCTGCATCTCAGAAGCGGTGAGTTTGCCCTCATCTAAGTGCATTGAATGCTACTCATTGTGTGTTTTGCGTGGTTCAAACTTGCATAGCGCTACTTTGAAAGAACCGCCCAATCCAAAGGGCGGTGAGGAATCAAACGGGTAAGACGTTTGCGCCGTGCTGGGTTTTTGTCAGTGTGTGTGTGATTTAGCGAATGGGACAACGTACAGTTTCCACAACCCACGCGAACAGGTGATAACGAAACAGTTTTGCAACGGCTAGCTCAGCTAGCAAAAGTGTCGGAGGCCGCAAGGGATGCCATTACAAGTAGCGCAGGCGTGCATGGTTTAAACGGCGAAGGTAGCTTTCAACTCTTACTAATTATAAACCACAGACCCGCCTAGGGGGGGGGGGTGGTGCATGTTTGTGACACTCGCCTAAGGTAAATATTTGCGTCCTTTCCAAAACACTTATATCAGCATCAACATTGAGGCTGGGGCTAGCTACCCTGCAAATATGAGCTCCCAATCCTCCTCGTTCCTACAAACCATGACTTAATCCGACAGGGGTGCGCATATGCGGGGGGAGGGGGGGTGGTGCATGTTTGTGACACTCGCCTAAGACAAATATTTGTGTGAATTTCACAACAATCATATCAGCATCAACATCGAGCCTGGGGCTAGCTACCCTGCAAAGTTGAGCTCCCAAATCCTCCTCGTTCCCACAAACCATGACTTGTTCCGACAGGGTGCGCATATGCGGGGGGGGGGGGTGGTGCATGTTTGTGACACTCGCCTAAGATAAATATTTGTGTGAATTCCACAACAATTATATCAGTATCAACATTGAGCCTGGGGCTAGCTACCCTGCAAATATAAGCTCCCAAATCCTCCTCGTTCCCACAAACCATGACTTGTTCCGACAGGGGTGCGCATATGGGGGGGGGGGGGGTTGGTGGTGTATGTTTGTGACACTCGACTAAGGTAAATATTTACACTGTTAGATGATCAGGAGGAGGATGCTGGCGCCGCCGCAAAGGCTGCTGGGACGGGGGGCAAAGACCAGGGCAATGCTGGCGCTGCCGCTGGGACGGGGGGCAAAGACAAGGGGAATGCTGGCGACGCCGCAAGCTTTGCTGGGACGGGGGGCAACGACCAGGGCAATGCTGGCGCTGCCGCTGGGACGGGGGCAAAGACAAGGGGAATGCTGGCGACGCCGCAAAGGCTGCTGGGACGGGGGGAAAAGACCAGGGAAATGCTGGCGCTGCCGCTGGGACGGGGGGCAAAGACAAGGGGAATGCTGGCGACGCCGCAAGCTTTGCTGGCACGGGGCGCAAAGACAAGGGAAATGCTCACGCTGACAAGCCCGAAAATAAATATGGAAAGCAGAAGCAGGGGAATGATGGCGCCGCCGCAAGTATTGGTTACTCTTCCCAGGATAAACAGGGGTTGTTGCAAATATACTTGGATCTCAAGCTCACATTCGACAGCACAAGCTCGGAGATCGCGTGGGTTTCGGTTTCGGTCCCGCCAACCGATAGCTTTGGCTACAGGTTTCCCAAGGATGCGTCTCAAGACGATGCAGAGGAAGGGATGCGCGGGTATGAACATTTTGTCTGAGTCTTTCATATGGACTGTTTTGGCGTAGGGTGTTGATTGTGCATGTCTCATCGAGGGATGCGGACGATGTTCCTGAGTATTTTGCTCTGCTGGACAGCCAGTTTTGTAAAAAACTCGACAAAAACCTGCAGGTACCCTCACGGTTGCTATATTGATCAGCGTGCATTTCATCATTGATAAGTCATATTATTATGACTCCAGACCGGTGACCGTTTGTGCTTTTTTGGCGGCCCAAAAGAAGGAATGCTCCTGGTGGGGTAATCATAATATGATTCTCTTTGTCATATAAGCATTCTGACATGTGACAACAAACACTAGGCCCGGCGTCTTTTTGCGAGCGGTGCGTGACGACAACTTGGTATGGAAGTTTGAAGTTGTGGAGTATGCGCTGCTGGTAGCGAGGGAAGTTGAAAAGAAGGTTCCGGATTCCCCGCGTCGCTTCAAGCTTCAGTTTGCCAAGTACAACGATGTCGACCCACTGGCGACAGAGCGGCTTCAAGAGTCTGGTGAGTTTGATGGTGCACTTACCAAGTGCTTCAAAAGCCAGGTTTTGGGCCCTTTGGTGTTGGCACATCGCCCTAGGCAGGATTTCTTTCCTTTCTGGGAAAAAGAGGAGCCGATTCCGTACATTAGTACGTACGATCGCGCAGCTGAACCCAAAGCCTCAGTCAGAGGCAGGGCTGATGATATGGAAATAGTCCTGGAGTACGCTTACATTTTTTTTTTTTTTTTGCTAACTAGATTGAGTTTGTCTCAGGGACGACGATCTGAACCTTAAGCTCCCGCCGGACCCTCTCAGGTTCTTAATTAGTTTCGAAATGCTAGCACATAATTGTATTTTACACTGTGCTGCAGGCCGGAGGGGCAAACTACAGACTCGGACGATGAAGGCTTGTACCTTGAGGATTCATCTAATCTTGCCGATTCGGAATTAGACTTCAGCTCGGCCAGCAGCGGTGCATCACCGCCAGGCACATCACCGCCAGGCGCCTCCAAAAGAGGCAAGCAGAAAAGAAATGGTCTGCGCAAGCCCGGCAGGTACAATCGCTGCTGACAGTGCCCTTTTTCGCTCCAGAAGTTGTGTAATCTTAGGTGCTCAAAGAAGTCCAGGGCTTGTCTGAAGCCCAAGACTGACAGCAAGTCCGAGCTTACGCCTGGGGCCAATACTTTCGAAGCTGCCTTTGTCTCCAGTGCCTTGAGCTCGGGGCGCAAGGCCCGGGCCACCACCCTCCCCAAGTATAGTCCTGAGATTTTGGATCGCACCTGCGGAAATAAAGGCAGTGAAATCGAAGGCATGGAAACTCCTACGGTGTGGTGGGCGCCCGCTAACTCAGGCAAACTGGGTGGCCCGGCCGCGAAAGAGGGGGAGCTTTTCGATGGGATCAAGAACCCGCTCGCCCAGCAGCGACAGATGCTATTGAGCAAGCAGAAAAGTGCCAACTATGGTGGGGGCTTGGTCAACCATGCACCGAAGGAGTACGCTAACATCACCTTCGTGATGACCAAATACAGTCCGTATCCCGTGGCTCAGGCTGTAACTAATCATGCGGTTGGCACGGTACCATACTTCTGTTTCGGGGCAAGTTACTGGAAGAATCATCCAGGGCAAATGATTCCCCGTTTTTTGCCTGCCGGCTTCGACAAGGTCATTGTTTGTCCCATGATCGGTTCAATGACCTCCCTCTTCCATGCATCATTGCTTTCAGGATGGGAAGGTCGCGTGGATAGACCTTCCCAAGAAGCTCAGAATGGTACATTGACGTGTACTATGAACGTTGTATCCGCTGGCTTGAAGTGTTGTTGACAATTAGGGGCAGCATGGTAACTTGGAGGAGGATAACCGGTCGGCGGGCAGCAAAGATAGCAAAGGCGGCAAAGGCAGCAAAGGCGGTAAGCGGGGAGGTAACGGGCATCACACCAGGGCAACCTGCGTGTGTAGCCCTTGCAAGTGCTATCGCCGGAAGCATGGAATGGTAGAACCGCCGGCAAAGCGACCTGGAGATAAAGAACAAACTCCAGGCAAGGCAGCTGCAGACAAACAAGAGGTGAAATATCTTCCTCCCAGCAACTCGTCACCAGCACCGCCGGGAAAGCCAACTGGAGATGAAGAGCCAACTGGAGATGAAGAGCCAACTGGAGATGAAGAAGCCCCTGGCGCACTGTTACCGCCCGAGCCGCCGAAGCCGAAGCCGAAGCCGAAGCCCAAGCATAATGCGCGCATCGACGAGGAACACGTGCACGAGCCCGTCAAGTGTAGCGGGGCTCTACAATGTCGAGAATGCCGTGGCTGCGGTCTTGGGTGCAAATGCCCGCACTGCGACCCGCAGCAGTGGGTGTGCGTGTGGCAGGTCAACCTGTCCGCCTGTACAACGCTCTGCTCCCTCCAAACAAGTTGGACGACCAAACCAGGAGCCGCAGAACAAGCGTGAATCGAGCAGTGATGGGCCGGACGACGAAATGGCTCCAATGATGAAGATGTTTTCATCGGTCGCTGGCAAAATGTCTAACAGTAAGGGTGGCGGTCAAGTCCAGGGGAACTCTTTCAATGCTTTTGCTGCTCTTCTTGCAAATCAGTCGCAGCAAAATACTAATGCTTTCTTGGCTTTTTTAGCTAGCTCCTAGAAGCTAATTCAAACCTGTCGTTCTTGCAGAAGCGTGCCTTCAATTTGTTTTAAAAAAAAAAAAAAAAAAAAAAAAAAAAAAAAAAAAAAAAAAAAACTTGCCTTCTCTTATTTTATCGGCCTCCTTCTTCAATCCAAGGCAGATGAAAGAAGACTAGTCAGCGTCAGCGGTGTTTTCCGTCTTCGCCATCTTGCCTTTCTCCTTGAAACTTGTCTACTGGTCTCAGGGAGTAGCATTTTTGGTGGACCTCACTGCACTAGTTGCTTTCTATGTCAAGTGGTCAAATTCCTGTCTTTTTCATGGGTATAACTAGAACCCCTAGAGAAGATCTGTTTCAACGCACTCAGGTCATCTTCTGGGATTGCGAAACTGTGATTATGGCAGTAGAGCATGTTGATTATGGCAGTAGAGAACGAAGTGTCTTCGTTACTTTGACTTCGTATTTGATGTTACTTCGTTTTTTATGCCCATTCGCGAGTACTACTACTACTACTACTACTACTACTACTACTACTACTACTACTACTACTACTACTATTTTCTCTCGTCAGTGTGTGTGTGAGATGTGGAGGGAAGAGGTTCGCCCTGAAACTTGTCTCCTGGTCCTAGGGAGTAGCATTTTTGGTGGACCGTGCCGTCTTCAATCCAGCTTATTTTCCATTCGGCCCCAGAAGCTAATAACCAGTATAAGATAGAATGTAAAAGAAGCACACTATCTTGTACTGTTTATTGTTTTCGTTTGTTTCGATGCATACGTAGGCCGCGGCAGGCAAGGCTCACGTGTAGGCAATGCGTCGGAAGGTCATAAAATTCTTTCCGACGCATTACCTAAAGTAAGACTCCGACGCAATTTTTCCTACTAAATCAGCTTTTTGGAAGTGTTCTTTATTGAACTAATGCTTTGGAGCTACTAATAATGAATAAAATACTCGAAATCATTAGTTCCATGACGTTAGTCCCATGATCTTGCAGAAATTTGCCTTTAATTTTTCAGAAAAAAAATTGCGACTGGAGCATTTTTTTTGCCAGGCTAAGTCCAGACCGGTCTGAAGCGCATTAAAGTAAAGTTTTATTAATGATTTGAGCAAAAATTAATATTAATATGAATTAAAATCAATTTTTAACGCAATATCTTAGCATTTTAATAAATTCACGAAACTTGCGTGGTCGTACGACCGTACGACCTTTGGCGCATTATTATTTACCATAGCGTCATATATACGTGATATAGGCACCTACCGTTGTATGTTTGGCAATGGACATCTGGTGGAGCAGTACTTGGGATATTCCTCTTGGCTTGCGTGGCTTCAATCCTGGTGATACTCATAGTACACCTAGGGTTACAGGCGATCGCGGGAGAGGGGCAACGGCTCCCTCCTCCTGCGCGGAATAATCCGACGGTAACGACCCCGGCAGCTAGCCCGGAGGCGGACCAGCGTCGCGAAGCGGGGCAACCGGACGGACCAGACCCACCTGGGGAAGGACACTTCAGGTGCGGGCACACACACAACTCATCAGAGGGGACACCCCGAATAACTATGACCACTCCGAGCAGTGGCGCAAACAACTATACAAGCAAGAGTGCACAGGGAAGCGAACCCTTAGAACTCGAGCCTCACGGTCCACACACAACGCTCACACCCGCACGACACTCAGAGGGCACAACCCCGGCTAGTGTTGTGACCACACCGGCATCCCCACGAGGAAAAGCTGAGGTCGACTCATACCTGCCTATGAGCCCCACGCGGCGGGAGGAGCGCAGGGAGGAACTCCGATTACGATATTGGAAGAAAGTCGGGAATGAGGACAGACTCAAGCCCAGCGCGTACAGTGACAAACTGAACCCGCCCGAAGAAAAGCGGCCTAATGACCCGCCACGACCCAGGGATTTGGCGTACCAGCATCACCGCTGTCCGCCACCTGAGCCGACTGCACACTGGGGCCGGGACGAAGTCTTCACTGCATACTTTCACGCTTCCAATAACATATTCGGAGTGTATGGACCGATTGACCAACCGATTTACGTATATTCGGAACGGGGCCCGGAACCGCTGCGAGTAAAGACGGTTGTCGCACCTGGCGTGTATAGACCATACCTCATCGACTTTACAATAGAATAACGGTTAGAATAATTTCTGGCAGCAGTTACTCAGAAAACAGACAGTTACGTTCTTATTATATGTTGATAGGACTGATAAACCTATTAATTATGATTGAGCTAATTAATGAAATTGGCATTGTCAGCCAGTCACCTGTTTTGGTTTGCCGCTCTTAATTTAGGCGGCAAACATTTTACTCAGTAAATATCTCACAATCTGTTCAACTGCGAAATACCAAAGTGTCCCGGTCTTCAACCCGGCCTCTGTCAACTAGCTACCGGATTTATTAACTACATTTGGTTATGAGTGCTTCTGCGACCAAAGATGCGGAAACTGTGATCCTGCAAGGCAAGGATCCTGCGTTCATCGATGGTGTTAAGGGGAGAAGCTGGGACGACTGGTTTGCGCAGGTAAGGGCGGATTTGTCATCGATCGCGCCTCTGGCTGAAGTTCTGCGATGGCGGTCCGAGATTGAAGCTGAGCCTGCGGCGGCAGCACAGGATGCGGCTTACGGGGACCGGAAGGAGAACAAGAGAGAGGCCAAGGTGAGGGAGGCAAAGGCTCCTGCGAACGCGAAAGCTGGACCGCGAGCCGGAGATGGTATATATATTAATTTGATCATGCCACAGCGACGTAAGATCTTGGCCAGAAGGGCGCAGATCTTTATGTGGTTGTACAAGGCGCTCGAGTACGGATCGCCGGCGGAAAGGATTGTTCGACACTTAGTCAGAGAGCCTACGCTACGACCGGAGAGATCATTAATATCCTGCGTCAACCCTACCAAGGGAACGCTGCCCACTAGAAGCAGAAGAGGAACAGCATCGTAAGCAACTGGCAATTTAATGCTAAAGACGACATGATGGCACAGCTGAGGGACTTCATGACTCATTGCGAGTTCCTGGGAGATCATGGTGAACCGGTCAGCGTCACACTGCAGATGCAGTTCGTGAAGACCGCCCTAGGAAGCCGTTCTTGGATGCGCAAGTTACCAATCCATCGCTGGAGTGGGACGACTTCGAAGCGGCCTTCGAAAGGAGAGTCATCGCTAATGAAGCACAGAAGATTGCTACCAAAGAGGAGGCTACGATGTGGGCGAACGGGCAAGCGAAGGATGGCAGGAGCGGCAAATGGGACAAGGGCGGCAAGAGCGAAAGGCCAAAATTGGAATGCTACAATTGCTCGAAAAACCACAAGTATTTCAGGTGTATGGAAAAGTTCCGCATACCTGGACACGAGCATGTCGGCAAGTCGTGCCCAACGCTCAAGGATAGGTATCGCAAGAAAATTCCTAAGGAAGAAAAACCGAAGAAGGATGCCGCAACAAATGAAGGGAGAGACCAAGGACGCAAAGGTTCTGGTGCCCCGAAGAACGCCCCCGCCGCGGCCGTGTCTTGTATAGCGTTCGATCTACAACGTCAGAGAAGAGCAACGATGGCTGATCCTGTTCCAAGATATGCGTTGGGTGAAGGAGAGTACCTTGCCCCGGCGGCGGATGGTTCGGGTCTGCGGGTAGTGCCTAGGAAGGGGGAGAAGTCGGTTGGGAATGCGTTTAATATGGCGCAGAAGAACACGCCGTTTCTCTACGTTGGGCCACCAGACGAAGAAAGGGAAGATGACCTGAGGAATGGGAGGGTCAACATCGCCGACTTTCGAACGGTCTTTAACAACGCAGGCCGGGCGGAGCTACACTTCTGGGCGTGGTATTACAACATCCGGATCACACCGGATGACTGGGAGCACTGGGCTGTGGGACTGGAGGCCAACGAACCCTGCGACAAGGAGACAGTGATGCCACCGGAATGTGAGGCATGCAGCACGACTCAAGTGAACAAGAAGCGTTGGTGCTCTAGATGCAAGACCGTGGTGTATTGCACAACTAACTGCCAGCGGCTGGACTGGAGGGCGCACAAGGACTTCTGCAACTACACGCAGAATGAAGGGAAGGTGGGAAAAGGTGGTCGGTCAGCTGGAGCCGAGAAGAATGGGGCCTCATGGGCTGGATAGGACGAGGGTGAAGGCAGACCTGGCTTACAAAAGACTGCTACGCTACTGTCACGTCAAGCCCAAAGAGGACGAGCAAGCTCGGGCTTTTCAGCCTAGGTACAACGACATTCTGCTTATCATCGGTGCGCCTGAAGGGGCGAAAGAATATGTTGAGATGAGCTGGAATTCGTTACAAGATGCGAAGAAGCACGTGGCTACTGAACCGGAACGTACCCTGTTACGTGGGAAAGAGCGTTTCTTTCCGTGGTCATACCAACAGTCAGCACTGGAGGAAGAGAAAAAAGAGGCACTGGCGAGATACCGGCAAGCGAGAAGTACGTCGACTGCAAGCCAAGGTGTGGGTGTGAGCGCCAGTGATACATCTACAGTGGGGGACAGGCATGTTGGTCCGTGGGACGACATGAATACCATAATCACCTAGAACGATCGCTGGGGGAGGACCCTGTGCCCCGCGATGATGGCAGAGAGGATGAGGTGGTGGAAGAGAAGAAGCCACCTAACACGCCGCCTGGTCAGACTGATGCAGAAGGTGTTGATGTGTCGCAGACGATGCAAGTGGATGGCATAGAGGGGCTACCTGACAATGGGGGAGACTCGTCTACGGCTAATGAAGAAGACATGGCCTACAGCTCATATGGCGTTTGGAGAGGATGTCGTTGGTGAGCAGGACCTGATACTATGAAGTCTACTTGGACTGTGGGTCATCACAGCACATGGTTCCAGTGGAAGATGCGCTAAGCAAGGTTGAGGATGAGGGACGGATGGCGGTAAGGGGGATCTCCGGACTCATCAAGACTGTGGCGGTGGGAAGCACATCGTTTGCGGGGGTGAGTGGTGAGGGGGAGCATCAAGAGGTGGAAATGGGGGAAACCTCTGTCCTGCCGAATCTGAACCGTACGTTATTCTCATCCGGTCGTCTACAGCGAATGGGCTACGCGATCGTCATGCAAGATGACGAATTCTTGCAACGAAGAAGAGGATTGTGGTGGAGCCATGCAAAAAGATTTTGACGGGGAGCTTCGATGCTGATACAATGTCAATACCGTTTTAACACGGCGAATCCACCTGGATGGAGGAAGGAGAAGAAAGGATGCTCGCCTTTTCCTCAATCCACCACCGCATTCTGGTCTACGAGCATGAGGAGTTGAATGGGGTGTTCCACTTCGGGGAGACGATGGCTCGTCAATTTTTGCAGCAGAACGGGCTGACTGCAAAGGGAAAGGCGTCTACTCTACGATGTGATTGCTCAGCCTGCTCTACTACTAAAATTGCTAAGCATTCTTCGTTCGAGGGGGCGTCGCTAACGCTGTGTGCAAAGACTGGGGAGGATTGGAGTGCAGACGGCACTGGTCGCATACCGTTTCCGCTGTATGGAACCACACCGTACTGTCTGCTGTTTGTCAAGAACATATCTGGCTACCTGAAGGGGTATTGGAACCCAACAAGGGAGCCTGATATTGCTGTCAGCTGGCAGACGGAAGGGTGTGGTCAAAGACTCAAACGGGGAATGACATGAAACAGTTCCGGACAGACAAGGAATGGATTTCGAAGGCAGTGGAAAATTTCCTGAAGCGCGAGGGGATTGAACGTCGGTTACCCGTCCGTGCGGACCCCAACAAAGATGCGTATGCAGAGGCGGGTATTCACATTGTTTTCTCACTGGAAGCTACGTTGCTGACTGCGAGGAGTGTGCCTGTCTACTTCTTGCCTCTGGCTGTCGACTATGCTATCTTTATCATAAACATGCAAGCGAGAGCAGGGGCAAAGACGACAAGGCACTAAATGTTCTACAAGAGGCCAGCTCCACCATTCTCTATCCTGAAACCGTTTGGGTGCCTCTGCGTATACTATAAGGGTGGCAAGAAGGGGCAAGAGAAGGGAGTGCCAGGAGTCTTCATGGGGGTGAGCACAGAAGAGTCAGCCTACAAGGTATGGAGCTACTACGAGGGCAAGGTGGTTACGACAGACATGGTCGTCAGAGATCCTACTGTGCATGGTTGGCCTACTCTCTACCCACGAGGAAAGATGGCTTCGTCGTTGCAACACCACTTCCAGACAGCCACTACCGTTCGGGAAAAAGAGGGCGAAAATGGCGAAAACCCGGTGCATTTTTCACGCCAAGTGAGCAGGGAGTGCTTGACAAATTATTTGACGTGGTCATTCGTGAAGGTAAAAATGACGCCTGGGAAGTGGAAGACGTAGTGGAAGACGTGGCGGACGATCCGAAGGTGGTTTCTGCACGTGATGGTCTACCAACTGACGAAAGTGGTGTCATAAAGCTGGTGGTCGTTGGAGATGAGGAGTCGAGTGGTGGTCGTGTGGCGAGGGTAGGAGTTGGTGCTCCTACTGGGAATGTAAGGGGGGCAGCTGCTAGTGCACCTTTGTCTCGCTCGACGGGTCTGCAGGGTCAGGGACGTGGTGAGCAGAAGAGAGACGCGAGGGGAGTTCCAGTTGCTTCGACGGGCAACACCATAGATGTGTCGAACATAGTCGATGGTGTGAGGGAGCAGACGGGCAACTAAACCGATTAACTTTCGCTCTGGAGCGTACCTTGTCACTGTGCCGGTTCCTCATCGTGTGGCTACTGCCTCGGGGAAGTTCAACGAGTCGAGGTTCAAAGACATATATAGACAAGCACCTGAAGCTGGGTGCTATCGTGGAACGTCATGTCTCCGAGAAGCCTCCGGGTCAGCCTTTGGTTCCGACAAGGTTCGTAGACTTTGAAAAGAGGGAGACGGTAGACGGACCGGTTGTCGACACGAAATCGAGGATTGCAGGGATTGGGTTCCGTCAGCCGGCTTGGCAGTACGATAGAGTAGATCTACCGACGTGCAGAGTTGAGCTTGTTTGGTCTACGTGTGCCCTGGCTGTCTTGCAAGACCTGGACATATTTGGCATAGATGAGGAGAGTGCGTTTCCACAGGTGAAGCTGCGTGTGCCGGTGTGGCTGCAACCTCCGGCTGGGTACACACCACCTAATGTGGTGTGGCAGGCTCTTGGGGGGGTTAATGGTTTGAAGCCCTCTGGCCATATCTATTGGAACGACAGGGTTGTTCCAACTCAGAAGAAAATGGGCTTCGAGCAGAGCATTTTGGAATCGGTCATGTTTGGGAGGATTGATCCAGAGACCAACAAGACTCAGGTGCTAACGTATCATGTAGATGATAACATACATGCTGCGGCGTCAAAGGCCAGTCGGGAGTTGTAATATTATGTAAAGAAGCTCAATGAAGAGTGGGGGAACGTTAAGGACTTGGGGCCGGTTAAGGAGTTTCTCTCTCTTGAGTTCGAGGTCAACAGGAAGGGTGGTGTGAACACCATAACCATCTTTCAGCGTACGTACACGGAAACGTTGATGGCGAGGTTTAAGCGGAGCGATGGGAGACCGTGGATGCCAGCGAAAACGCCATGGTTGCCAGAGGGGTCGAAAATGGTGCCGGCTTTGGTGGAGTACTCTCCGCAGGAGATTGTCGGAAGCTACATCTACGGAGTCTGTGCTTCCGCTGAGTTACCTGGCTGAGTACCAATCCGACAAGGAGAAGTTCGACTATCGAGCGGCGGAGCAGCTTTTGCGATACTTCCTGTTTGTGAAGAACATGGGTGTGGTGTTCTCTTCGACGGGCAACCGGACGCCAGAGGCGGATTCGGATTCGTCTTTGGGGAACGGAAGACGCATGTATTCACGAACGGGGGGAGTGGTGTTTCTCGCTGGTGGGCCGGTGATGGTGAGGGCTTCAAATCAGAAGCATTTGGCCACCGGAACACAGGAAAGTGAGACTTATGCAGCCTCGGAGGTATTGCACGATCTGCAGACGGTACGTAATGTGATTAAGGCTTTGCCTTGGTCGGATGAGAACCCCTTGAAAGCGGAGTTGATGGCAACGCCCATTCTCAATGTCGATAACCAGGCCACGGTTTGTAGCGCACCAAACTCAGTGTTTAGCAAGAAGCTGCGTCATAATATTATCGCGTTGAGGCATTACCACCTTACGGAAGCTATCAGGAAGGGGGAGGTAGTGATGCGCTGGGTCCCGTCGGCGGACAATCGTGCAGATGTTTTGTCAAAGAAAATTGCAAGCCCGTCCTTATTCAAGAAGGAGGCAGATCGGTTGTCTGGACATCAACCGAAGTAAGCAATTGAGCAGGTGTTGCTGTTGTTGCTCATTATAGGTGTCCTATGACTTTGATGATAAGTACAGACTCTAGTTAAGACATTTACTGCATTATGACTCTATTTAGTATCAGTAACTACCTGTGAAATTAGGGGGAGCTTTACAGTAGAATAACGGTTAAAGTTTCCGTATCGTAGTTTCGAATTTACTTAGTAAGAGAACAGAAAAGCTTTATTGGCCTAACCTTCCGAACTCGTCGGAGTAGTGTGGAGGGAAAGGGGCTAGGCTCAAATATTTCAGGACTCAAGTTTACAAAACACTAAAAGTTGACGGCTCTGATGTCCACTCGGAACACAGACAGCCGCACCTAAAAACTTGAGTACTGAAACCGAACATTACAAATACCGGCACGCTCTACTAGTCAACTAAGAAGACCGGGTGGAGGAGGGTATAGTGAAAGGAAAAAACAAAGAAATGGAATAACACTATCTATTAAAGCCAGACAGAGAAACCGGGCGGAGGAGGGGAGAGCGGACGGCAAACTAATGTTAGAGCGACTGAACAATCCCAAGGACCGGAACAAACCTACACTAAACAAGGGAAGGCACCAAGCACAATGAGCAGGCCAACCTAGTGACTAGTTGTTCACGGCAACAACCGAAGGTAGCACCAAAACAGTCCAAGGGAGACGCGACGAAGTCGGAGCGAGCAGAACCAGCGGAGGCCACCAGCGATCACCGAACACCACCAAAAGCCCAGAGCAGACAGAAGCAAAGGACAAACAAAAACAAAACAAGGGAAGGGTGGGCGGGAGTTTGAAAGTTGGGAAGATCTTTCGATCTTCCCAACTTTCTAACCTAGGCCTAACCAGACGCCGGATCAAACACGCGCCGGCTCCGCCGGCACGGCTACGCCGCGCCGACCGGACTACCGTAAAAGCAAAACGTCTCCTCGGAACTTTAACGGCGGTTAACTCCGGGCGAAGCCCGGAGCAAACCAGTAATTAAAGTTTCCGTATCGTAGTTTCGAA
The DNA here is from genome assembly GCA_019918135.1 of Paulinella micropora. Lineage (NCBI taxonomy): Eukaryota > Cercozoa > Imbricatea > Euglyphida > Paulinellidae > Paulinella > Paulinella micropora. Next base: position 262,795 of record WBZZ01000141.1, read on the forward strand.
TTTACTTAGTAAGAGAACAGAAAAGCTTTATTGGCCTAACCTTCCGAACTCGTCGGAGTAGTGTGGAGGGAAAGGGGCTAGGCTCAAATATTTCAGGACTCAAGTTTACAAAACACTAAAAGTTGACGGCTCTGATGTCCACTCGGAACACAGACAGCCGCACCTAAAAACTTGAGTACTGAAACCGAACATTACAAATACCTCCAACATTTGAGCCTAGAGATTTGCCCCTCCCCCCATAGCTTTCTGTTCAGCAACAAGCTCGGCCATCCTTGCGCCCACGTAAAGACGAAAGCAAGACGAAGACCACCGACCCGCACGCATGATCGATGAGTCCGAAGCACCGAGCGAGAAGAGACGAGCTGCACCACCACGACGAAGCGAGATCCCGTTGAACCGACCACCAGTCGCGACTCCATCCTTCTGCAGAAGCTCCCGAGCTGTGCTGACAAAGGTGGCGCGATCGAGCGGGGAATTGTCAGAAAGACGGAAGTAAGGATAGTTCCCCGCCAAAGGGAGCTTGAAAGCATCGCGACTTGACTCGAAGATCTTCTTCCACGCGTGGGGACAGACGAGCGGGTTCTCTTGTTCTGCAAGGCCAACATCACAACCGCGGCGAAATGGGTCTTGCTTTGCGCCATCCAGGTTAACCATTATGAGACTCATGTCGTCAACAAGGCGCATTTGAACAAAGGAGTTGACAAGGAACCGGCACGTTGCGAGCGATCCAGAAGCTACTAACTCGCCTACACGAAAGAGTCCAAAGAAGCACCAGACTGCCGCAGTGACGACCGTGGCCCAGAGATGACGAGTGGACTTGGGGATGTTGCGATCCTTGACTGCCCCTAGAGTATAGCTCGCCATAGCTTCTAACATCGGCAGCTCTAAGGTGAGACGGTTGTCGAGCTTGGTGCGCTTACTGCGCTTGATGCCTCGCCACGCCATCTCCACGAAGTGGTTGTCGGTGGGGTCATCTAGGCTCAACCGGAGGCAGAAGTCTCGGATTGCATACATATAAACCTTACAGGTGGATACCGACATGAACCGGCTCAACCAAACAAGAAAGAGAACGAGGAGTACAGGGTCGGGTTGCCACCAGACAGGACACCAGTGCTCCGTTGAGTAGGCGGAGCAGAAAGAACGCAACTTGCGGATGGCTGAGCTGTAGGCGGCACTGGTGCTATAAGAGACAGAGCACGTCATGACTTCCATCGCAGAGGTGACGAGCCAAGGTACTTCCGTTACTGCTGAAGAGGTCGTAAAGAAGGCCCGGACGGGTTCGACTTGCGCCAGGTCTCGGTCGCTTGGGCCATCTGAGCACGGGCCAACAAATCGACAATGTGAATGCGTTTACGCGGCTCTTGAGAGGCAGTGAGAGAAACGCCAAGAAGAGAAAGCTTGGAAGTCCAAGAGTCAATGAGACTCTTAATGTTTGTCCGAGGCGAGTAGCACGAGTTCAGACAGTGAGCAGCCGGGGCACAGTCCGTGACAATATGAAACTTTCTGTAACCCAGTGCGACCGCAAATTCAAAAGCTGCAACGTAAGCACTGAATAACTCACGCATCGGAGACGAGTCGACTAGAGACTCAGAGCGCAGAAGGGCTAACTCTTCAACGGACCAACAGCGAGAAACGAAAAGACCTTTGGAACGAAAGGGGGCCATGGCAATGGCACCCCTCCCCCACTGCGAACCCTCCACCTCGCAAAAGTTCGCATCGGACCAAAGAGTGCACTTGGCGGGGTCGTCGACCCAAATCATCGAGTCCTTGTCATAAAGTCCCGTCTTAAGGAAGTTCGACAGCGGGAGACGGAAGCTGGAGTCAAGGAGAAGGCTGCGTGCCCACCTCGCAGCGTGGCAAGCTCTAGAACTAAAACGGCCACCTTTGCTACGCGATGTCGACATGGTGTTGAAAGCTATACGCATGTTTCCAACCGCTGGTCGAAGAAAAAAGAGCATCTGGGAGACAAAGCACAAAAGGCCCAGGAGCCGCTCGAAAGACTTGACAGAGTAGAAGCCGCCACCAGCGATGGTGTCCAAGGCGTCCAGAACGATCTTGCGCTTGTCAGAGGGCAGCTCTACGAACCAAAAGCCCTTGCGAGTGTCCTTGTGCCAACCGAGGGCGCGAAAGGACTGGCCAATAAATTCCTCGTGCCACGGAATCCCCAGAAACTTAGAGAGGCTATCGAATTTCAACCTGAGCGCCCTGGCTTCCTTCCAGGAAGCGCAGACGACGTCACTGTTGTCGACATAAAGCTTCATTGGGATAGACTTGTAGAGAAAGATGGACTCGAGGGCTCTAGCAAAACGATTCCAGCCGTCGGCGGCATAGACGCCCCCAAACCCGGGCACAAGAAGAACGAAGTACACAAGGTCGCCGGTGACGGGGTCTCTGCACGAAGAAACCTGTTGCCAGAAGAGCGAAGGCAGCAACGGGGTCTGGTTGTAAGCAGACTTGACATCTGCCACAAAGACGACACAACCGGGACCGGCTTGGATGATCCTAGCCATCTGCATGTCGTGCGTATAATACTCTACCCCATCATCCGTTCTCGGGCAAAGCTGATTGAAGGAGAGAAAACGGGGAAAGGAAAGGTCATTGATTAACCTCCTTTCTCCATTCTCAGGATGCCACTTATCTTTCGGGATGGCATGCTCACGCGTGACTATGGCTTGATGACAGCAAGCGTTGTTCGGAGAGGGAGGCCTCGTGAACGGGCCCGCCATGAAGCCTTTCTCAACTGCTTTCATGTTGGCGTCATAGATCTGACTGTTGTCTTCCTCTGAGAGGGCACGAGCAAGAGAATAATCGCGTAAGAATTCTCCTGTGCCTCTATAGTGGGTGTCAGTGCCCGTAAGGAATCCCTCAAGCCAAACGACCTCTGCTTCCTGCAAGCAAAGCTTAGCAAGGCCCACGATATTGTCTACTTTGAAGACAGATTTATATGGTTTAATAACACCATTCCAAACCGGCAAAACCTCACGTTTGCCCGGCTGAAACCTCTTGTCACCCTCATTGCAACCAAAGAAATGGATATTCCTACCTCTCCCCCTCTGAAACCTAAAGTCTACCAGAGCTATACCCCCGACCTGCAAGCCGCGAGAAGAGTCACGAACGAACCAAACATGCGTGGTGTGAGGTTCGAAACACAAAAGTTCCACCTTGCCGTGAAACCCTATCAACGCAACCACTCTGGCCTGCCGTAGCCAGAAGGGAATGCCACCAGGTGTTTCCACTCTCCAACTCTGACAACAGAGAAGGGAGGGAATCAACGGACACGATCCCAGCTGTCAACAGATCAGAAGGCACAGAGGGGGAGACTGAAATCCCAACACTGCACGACAAAGAAGAGACCTTGGACGGGGGAAGAGAGCGAACCAAAGCGCCCATCTCTTCCTCAGCCTCAGTCTTGGCAATTTCCCAAATCCACATAGGGAAAGGGACGAAAAAGGAAGCAGAAGTGAGAGAGGGAGAAGCAGAGTGGCTTGAAGGGACCACATTGCCTTGCAAGCCACTCTGTTCATTACACAGCACCAGAGGCTGCTGAGCAGAAGAAGAACTGGAACCCACCAAGGGGAAACTACTGGAAGGAGCAATACAAGGGGAGGAAGACAGAGAAGATGAAGGTTGCATGTGTTGCTGTAGCTGTTGTTGAAACTGTAGACGTTGATGAGGTTGTTGAGGTTGAAGTTGTTGTTGTTGTAGTTGATGTTGTTGTTGTTGTTGTTGATGTTGTTGTTGATGTTGTTGTTGTTGTTGTTGTTATTGTTGATGTAGTTGTTGTTGTTGCTGTAGTTGTTGTTGTTGTTGATGTTGTTGTTGTTGTTGTTGTTGATGTTGTCGTTGTTGTCATTGTTGTCGTTGTTGTTGTTGTTGTTGTTGTTGATGTGTTGATGTTGTTGTTGTTGTTGTTGTTGATGTTGTTGTTGTTGTTGTTGTTGTTGTCGTTGTTGTTGTTGTTGCTGTTGCTGTTGCTGTTGTTGTTGTTGTTGTTGTTGTTGTTGTGTTTGTTGTTGTTGTTGATGACGTTGCTGTTGTTGTTGGAGTTGCCAATGCTGACTGGTTGCAAAGCTGATAGAAGGACAGGAAGAGAGAGACAAAAACGAACAAGGAGAGATAGAAGAAGACGTAGGAGAAGAGACAGGACAAGTACCCAACAAAGGGGAGATAGGTGACACTTGCCCATCTAAGGAGGAGGTGTGAAGCATTGAAGCCTCTTTGGAAATGATAGAAGAAGCTGAAACGAAAGGGGCTGTAGAGGTAGATGAGCTATGACCTACAGCTTGAACATGAACGAAAGAAAGAGCTGAGTCACTTCTTGACGATGGGGACGAGAGCTGGAAAAAAAAGGAGCCGGTGGGCCCAGTCATATTAGCAGGTGGCACCAAGGCCACAGTACGAGAGGATAAGGAGTCGAAGTTAGTGGGAAGCTTGCTGAAAGAAAGATTGCCTCCTTTAGCAACTTTGACCTTGGTCGCGTGCTTGCGCCCACCTGGATCCCACGTCCTGCGAGTTGAGTCAGAAAGGGAGAGCAGTGGAAGAGGAAGTCTCACCTGAGGAGACCTCCGGCTGATGTAAGCCGACCCTGAGAGCTACTTGCTCCACTGCGGAGCTTTCACTCCCAGGGCCCCATCACTTGTTTGCCCTACGCTTTCCCCACTTCTCGTTGCCACTGTCCGGGCAGTCCACTCGTTTGTGATTTTTATTGTCAGGGCAGACCGGGCATTGGTGGAGGAAGCGGCAATCCTCCTTATAGCTACAGTCGCGGCCGTCTGCCCAGTTGAAGCACACCTTCTTCGACCTCTGGTTCTGCTGTCTAGCTTGTCCACCACCACGGGTATTGTTCGCACTGCGTTGTTATTGCTTGAGGACGCCTTGGCCAATGGACTGGTTGGAAGAATGAGAAGGGGGGGGGGGGGGGAGAGGCTCGAGGAAGGCTGTAGCTAACACAAAGGGAAGGGTGCCCTTATGCCATTGCCCTAACGAACTCCTACCGCGTAATGCCTTGTCCCATCTCATTGTCGACTGCAACGTGTTCTTTCTTACGATAAGCTCGAGGTAACGGTAATGCTCCCACATGTCCTCAGCGTGCTGAGGATGATGTCTGGAGTACAGGACGACGAGCCAACGAACTAAGTCTAAGAACTTCTCAACAGTAACAGATTTGGGCTCCGACTCATGAGTTTCGCCAATAAGAGTTTTCTTTTTTGATGGCAGAAGCTCTTTGAGATTGATGTACTCTTTTCCCAACTTTATCTTTTTGAGTACGTCAAAATCTACATCTTCGGAACCCGGCAGACTCTGAAACTCTTGAGTCAATCTAGCCTTCTCATCTCCGGAAACAGATGTCGAAAAGCCAAGTGCTGCGAGCAAGGAGGAGGAGTCAATACCTTTTTCGTTGGCTGCCTCCTTGATTTTGCGTTCCAGCTCCTCGTTGGTCTCTTGCAACTCTGAGAGCACAGAAGCATCGAAGCGGACAGTTCTGCCTTTGTTCCCAACTTGACGAGCATTGGCAAGCTTCGCCTTTAGCTCCTCTTGTTTCCGCAGAGCATCATCGATGGCATTCTGAAGTTCGATCTCTTGCTTCGTGCCTTTTTTCTGCTTCTTGCTTCGAGGCTGACCGGCCTCCGGCTCTAAGTCATCGTCGTCATCGTCTTTCTGCTCTTGTTTCTCAACAAGCTCGGCTTGGACAATGAAGGGCCACTCAACTCCCTTGTCTACGATCTGAGATGCCATTGCTGAAGCGACAACCCCCTTACTGGAATTCCCTTTGACTTCTCTTACCTCAGTAAAGTATTCGTTATACAACTTTCGCAGATTTGTAGCGTTGTATAAGTTCTCGAGGTGAGTCGCAATTGCTTTGGCTTTCTGCTTCTTGGCCTTAGCCTCGTTGCTACCGTTGCTATTCCCCAGAATGCCATTCACGTCTCTGATTGACTTAATAAAATCATCACGTGAGACATTAGCATTCAAGGGAATCTTAGTAAATTTCAGCTCGACAACCTGGTCGGTATTCGAGTCCCAAATCACTTCCCCTGATGCATTCAAATACTTCCACTTCTTGGATTCATCTTCCATACGAACCAAACCACGGGGGACTTGCACAGACCATTGATTTCTCTCTGTGTTGAGGCGAACAGTAGCCTGTTTATCAGTGAAACTCATCACGACCCCGGGGATTCGTACGGTTTCAGAATTTTGTCCAAATCTGTGAAATAAATCATCGTCTTGAACGTGATATGCTGCAAGAGTTGAAACCATGCTACCAACTTTGATTTTCTTTTCAATAGCATGCATTGAAGATAGTTTCTCTGACGCGTCTTTCGATCTTCCCAACTTTCCAACCTAGGCCTAACCAGACGCCGGATCAAACACGCGCCGGCTCCGCCGGCACGGCTACGCCGCGCCGACCGGACTACCGTAAAAGCAAAACGTCTCCTCGGAACTTTAACGGCGGTTAACTCCGGGCGAAGCCCGGAGAAAACCAGTAATTAGAACAATCAGGTTAATTGGGTCCCAGACCCGCACTTGTTTGAAGACAACACTCGCAAGGTTAACCTGCCACCACCACCACAACCCAAATTCGACAAGAGGGGCTTCCCGATGTACAATGACTCCGCGAGGTATGTGCCCACCGAAAAGGACAACGTCCTACGGGTACAGCGCGAAGCGGAAAAGAAACGCAACGACCCGAAGACATCCCGCATCGCCAACCAGTTAGCCGATCCTGATGAGAACGTTCCTAACACATATCGAGGCCGTTTGAGAGGTTTCGAACAGTGGGTCGAACGGTTCAGAGCACAGGACGCACTGGGATGGGACCGAGTTATCCAAGCCGATGAGTTCCCTCAATTCCGAGTTGTATACCGGCGGTGATGGTACCGCGCAGGATATCAATTCCCCGTTGTACGCGTGATCTGGGCATCGGTGGGGCCCGTATCGCTCCGGCGACATGTACGCTCTTTCCGTGAGGTTTCATGTCCGAGAGCATCTCGGAACCAGAGTTGCTGCACGTGCTTGCGACCTTGAATCTCGCGAAGTTTCAAGCGCACCAGCAAATGAGGGTCACTGTGACAGACCCGGGAAAGCATGGAAAAAGGACAGGGCAAAGAGATGGTTTGACAGCAACATGATCATGCAGTTGTACGTCTATGGCAGATCGCCATAGAAGGGGGGAGGAGAGAGTTCAAAATTCAAATTCTAATTTGAACTCGAAAATCTCCAAACTCAAATTTGCATTTTGCAAGCACCGGACGTACAACGGGGATGAAGGGCAAAACTTAGTGGTCACGCAAGATGCTCAATGGTGTGTCTCCGCGGGACCAGAACACCCATGAGGAAAACAGACCCGGAAAAGCTAGCTCTCACCCGACGATATTTACCAATCTACCCATATTAGCTACGGCTCCCGCATAAGACGGGGAGGGGGGATTGTAGGCGCAGATAGATAAATATGTGACCTTTTCTTATACCCCTATACACAATGATGTATAGAAGAGCTATATCTCGTTAAGATGTAGTTATATCCGTTTTTATTTATATACTTTTGAGCCGGTTGAAAACGATAATATTACGATTCATAGCCGGTACTACTTTTTTTTAAGCCTGATAATATTATCGTTAGGGTGACACTGGGAAATGCCTCTCTTTTTCCTTTTTGTTGCTTGGCTCTGACAGTCTCCTACATTTTCCGCCATACTGGTTTCCTCTCTTTGCAGAGGAGGAAGATTAGGTTATTTTCAGAGTGCTTTGGAATTGGATGGATTGATCCGGCTTGCAATAAATAATATTTTTTGAATATAACCGACACAAAAAGGGGGGGGAGAGAAGTGCAGGAGAGAGAGCGCGCGAGAGAGAGAGAGAGATAGAGATAGAGAGGGGGATCTTTTGAATATAACCGACAAAACTGTGACAGCTGGTTTGAGGATGTTGGAGCCGACTTTGCTCGTTGGTTGAACTTCCACGTGCACCTATAACACAAACCAAGTCAAAGAGAGGTTCGTATTAATAAGTCTGCAGCACATTATTGACAATACCTGTATGGGTTTGAAGGCTGGTGCACCGTCTCCGGGGTTGTGACCACAGGATAAAGTGCAAGTGGTTCTGCAAGAAAAATCATATATATTTGAAAATTAATAGTTCTTTCATAAAAACAAAAGATTATATGTTATTTTAATAATATTTAAAAAATTTAAAAAAATTGAATTTCTAACCGTTACAACTGTTTTTTAACGGTTATGTAAGGATTTTGTAGGATTATTGTAATCTATTTGTTCTTCTTGCTTTTCATTGAAAACAACTACACTTTATATTCATTTACATCAGAATAATATATTTTATAATATTTTTTAAATTAAAAAATAAATTTCTAACCGTTACAACTTCTTTTTAACGGTTATGTAAGGATTTTGTAGGATTATTGTAATCTATTTGTTCTTTCTTGGTTTTCATTGAAAACAACTACACTTCATATTCATTTACATCAGAATATTAATATATTTTATCATAATTTTTCAAAAATATTTGAAAAAATTTAATTGTAACCGTTACATAATCGTTTCGAACGTTACATCATACGTTGTTGATTTTTGCTGTGTAAATTTCAGTAGTGTAACAAGTCACGTTACGTAAGTAGTTTTGATACAGAAACATTTAATAATGTTTTTAAAGTTATTAAATTAAATTTAAATTTAATTTCAAGTTCAAATTCAAATTTTTCTATTTTTGAATCAAAAATGACTTGAATGATTTTATCGAAGTCGACGTCTACGTTCCTGTCTCTGCCTGCCTCTTCGGACACTACGTGGTGGCGGCAGCGGCCGAGGAGCAACTGGTGGTAAGCCAAGCTCAACAGGCCACCAATAATCATTACCACCGGCTAAAGTATTGAGGATAGTTCGGTCCTTTGCTTCAGTGGTAAAGCGATAGTCAATGCTATTTTCGCTACGCAGTTTCTTGATTTTCAAAAGTCCAGGTGTGGTAGTGGCCTCAAAATGATGATACCAACCGAGATCATCAATACCATTCACAGGATGACGGTATTTCTCATTTCGATTGAGTACATCTGCAAAAAAATGAGGTTCGGAACTTGAAAGTTTGGTTCGGATTAACCAACCCAGATCTCTGGCGGTTGTCCTAATCCAATCTTCATGAAAGGCCATCCAGGCCACCATTTGCGCTATTTTGCCTGCGTGCGAATCGCAGAGCCCCTTTCCATGATTGGAGGGGTAAAAATTCCAAGCAAAATATTGTAACCAAGGATGCTTCACACGAACAAGGCTAGCCTCCGCAAGTGAATATATTTGCTTGAAATGTTTACGACCTCCGTCGGACCATTGAATGATTTTTGTTTTTCCAAGCGGCTTGATGATATCATTAAGCCGCTAGAAATCATTGCTTGCTCCTTTATCTTCATGATGTGGGAGTGTGTCAACATATTTCCTCTTAATACCTCCCCTCCCATCACTCATAAGCAAAACAGCAATGCAATCATTCACATCTTCTGTCTTCCCACCACCTACGCTCATATTCGAAAAATAAACCACCATCAAAACATAAGAAATGTCAGTTCGGACTAATTCTAAGTCCTCATCAAAACATTTCATATTTTCCTTTGCTTTGAAATGGTGTTCAGTATTTTCGATTACTCGTTCTAACTTTTCTTTCTCCTTTTGCTCTTCCTGCGAGCTCGCTCCTACCCTCTTGTTCCTGCAGCTCAATAAGCCTAGCGAGTTTTTGCTTGTACTGTCTGCAATCAGGGCACTTTCCCCACACCTTAGTACAGCGAGACTCAACCCAATATTGGGCATGAAGTCGACTCCACTCTGAGCGCAGTGGCGGGCGGACTATTACTTGCAGTTGTGAGTTACGATAGATAAGGAACTGACCGAATTGTTTGTTCCAAAAACAGCGCGCTTGATCTGATTTCATGTCCTGAGCACGCTGCCTTGGATTTAGATACGGGTTCCTGTTAATATTGCAAATTTAATAAATTTACCATCAAAAAAAAATTATTTAATTGTAAATATTACAAGTCTAAATTGTTAAATTGTTGACTGCCAACGGAGAGAGCTACAACTTCACGTTGGGCTTTGAAATACAAGACTGACATGAAATTGTAGCTTAAAAAGGGAGGGCCAACCCTTGGCCCTCCCGGGGGGGGGGGGGTACCGTTCAACGTGCGGACATTGACCTCCTCGGGCACAATTACCACAATCACTATCGGCAGGGACACGACGTTGAACCGCCAGGATGCTATCCCTCATACGGGAACGCCATCATAACTGAAAAACATAAAAACCTGCCCGACTTTTCTGATCATCTTTCAACAAAGACAAATTCCGCTGAAGGCGTTTTGGCTGATCGGCAAACTTTGCGCTGATTTAGAACTGGTGCGATTGAGCATTGGGCCTGGCCTTCCTTGCGGTTACCAACGACTCCCCCCTGCAGACATGGCCTCCGCTGCTGATCTGGTAGGTCGGCGGAGAACATCCTTCACATTTCCAAAGCCCCATCTCCCCCGCCTCGTAAGCCACTTCAAGCTGAGCCTGACTGCGCCTCAACTTTTGCTTTGCCTCGTGGATGTAGGGATCTCCCTTCTTGACAGCTGCAGAGATAGCCTAAGTAAAGTATGTGAGAGTATGTATGTATGAGAAAAAAAAAAAAAAAAAAAGAGAGAGAGACATATGTAAGTTCTAGTGGTCGTTAGCGCCCCCATCAACTTCAAAGCAGGTAATTTTTTCAATATTCAATATTTTGAAGTGTTGTTTGCACAGAATTCAATGTTTTTATTAGGAAGGAGTAGCCGCAATTTTTTTCCAGTGTATTAAAGGCATTGCTGTGTTCCAGGGTATGTTCTGAATTTTGACAAACTAATTTTCGACCTATGTTTTCCTAGTGTTCATTTTCCATCGGACTCCTCTGCAAAAGCCCTTTGGCAGAATTATTCAACATAACATGTGAATTCATTTGTGCACTTGTGCGTAAAAATGAGTGCAGAGTGCATCATGCAAACAGTATTTTTCAGTTAAAAACACCATACTTGCTATGTCCTGAGATCTGAACTTTGGAGTCGACAATAATGATTTCAAGAAGTGAACTACCTAAGTTTTCTAAAAGGAACAATTGTGTCATGCTTGCTTTTGCTTGAAACGATGTGGTTTGAACATTTACCTGCTTTGAAGTACTTGAACTCCGACATGATTTTGGTGGCGCGGCCCGTGAAATTTCTGTGGCAATATTTGACAAGACCATGCCAATTCCCGGAGAAGAAACCAGAAAAATTTCCAAAAATATTTGACCAGACAGGCCTATCGACATACGTATCCTTTGAAGTGAAGGCCGCACTAATTTTTTTTTATTTGACGGTTTTTGCGGGGCCGAGATTGGTAAAAGTCATGGCTAGAGAGGGTTTTGTGTTTTTTTTTCTGTGTATTTCTCATGCATACTTTCACGTCCCGTGGCCTTGCACAGTCTGTCCAAACGTTGTGCCCATGCTGTCTGCAAAATGGTGTGTTGTAAACTTATCTGTAGCATGTGTTGTTCTTTCTTCCCTGAAGCCCTTTTTTGCACCTGTCTTGTATCACTCCTATATGTGTTGTGTGTGCTTTTCTGGGAATGTAATGTGCTGAATCTATTCACAATCACATGGTCTTTGTTTTGCATATGTTCAACTACTGCTCCTTTCTTTGTAACCTGCTGTTGGTGATATGTTCTGGGCTGCAGACAGGCTAAAAAAATCATGGGTGAAATCTTTAGAGATTTTCAATTTTTTTCTGCACTTTCTGTACAAAATGCTTTTATTAAATAGTCTCTTTGATTTCCTTCACTTTCTGTACTTTTTCCGGCCTTGTATTTAAATCAAAAAATTTCTGAAAGAGGGCCTTATTAAACTAAACATTCGACAATCTTGGGGGTATCCCTTTTTCCGAAATTTTCCATGAAGTATATGGACTTTTTTGAAAACGTGTGGAAATGAAAGGAAATGAATTCCCTGATTGCAGAACATATAAAAATAATATTAAAATATGTTTTTATTAATTGTAATACACTTTAACTTCATCTTCAGAGGTGGGCAGGAACCGGTCCGACACGGTAATTTTTCTACTTTTTCATAGTCCCTGCTACCATGAATCTATGATAATAACAATGCCGAACATGCAGAATTTGCTTTTACTGTTTATTCTTGTTTATATTAAGCATTTTACTATATTAAGACATGGTTTTACCTTCAAAAAATTCTGTTTGCCCGCTGTGACGTACGCTGGTACGTAGAGGGGGGAGGGGGGGGGGGGTGGGGGGGGGGAATGGGTCGGAGGGAGGACGCTTCACATCAGATTCTGGTGCATTATCAGAGTTAAACAAATTTCTAATTTCAGTTTTTAGAAGAAGCGTTACAGTTGCAGTTGCCCTAGACAAAAACCATTATGAAAAAGTCGGACCCAGAAAAATTCATTCAAAAAAAATAATCACATACGACCACGTCCACGTCCACGTCCACGTCCACCCGCAGCACGACGTGCGCGGCGACGTCCGCGCAAACGGATTCCTGAGTTACGCATTCTCCAACTTGCGTCGGAGCGATCTGAATCATCTACAATATGGATAGCATCATGTTAAGGAGGAGAAGAACAAGAAGAAGAAGAAGAAGAAGAAGAAGAAGAAGAAGAAGAAGAAGAAGAAAACTAATACCATGCTTTTCTTCCTCTGAACCAGAAGATCGATCAGACGATGAGTCAGTTGATGAACTGGAAGATGAAGTATCAGATAAGTCATCCTCTGAATCTGCCACTGGTTCTGCAGGCTGAGCAGCACCAAGCTCTTCTTCCTCAGGGAACCCACAGTCGCATCGTTCGAAATGGTTCCACGCTTGTTCAATAAGCTCTGCCTTCTTGAACTGTTTCCGATCGGAGTTTTGCGTTGCAACACCATGCATTCTCATCCATGATTTCAATTCGCTAACTACCATCTGCTTGGACGCAAATTGCTTTTTTTCCTCTGACGATCTTAGCAACGTGAGAATTTTCCGCCAAGGCTCAGAAGCATTTCCAAATGCTAAATCCTGCTCCTGCTTTTCTTCGCTAGTAAGCTGTCTTGCACCACGCCATCTCGGGTGAGCTGGAGGACGTCCTTCATTAACAAAATAAGTGCGTGGTAAGGACAGCAGCTCTTCATCGGTCAAACGCGTAAGTGCGTTCATTTTCTCCTGTCGTTCTTGAGGCAACTCCATCCAATTTACAGGTAGCTCGTCGATCAATCGAAATTCTGCTCTCCATTCCTTGCCTTTTGCATCGACACAGGACATATGAGCAGGACGGCCGGGCAGGCCGCCTTCGAAGTAATCTCCATCCACCTCTACTCTGGTCAAATTTCCACCTGCTAACATTTCCTCCACATGTGCTCGCTCATCCGGCCCTAGGTATTTAGTAGCCAAAGCACGAATATCCTTCTTCAGGCGCGGATTGACGAAGTAGCCGACTGGAAGCTTGGGAGGCATGTCGGTCGCTGTCATAAATAGAGAGAGATAGATAGATAGAACGAGAGAAAGATATATATATATATATATATATATATATATATATAGAGAGAGAGAGAGAGAGAAAGAGAAAGATAGATAATATTATTACCGGGGCGTCCGATAAACAAATTGATCGGTTCTCCTCTGGGATCATCACGCACTCCATGAAAATCCTGTGCGTCTCCCCAAGTAGCGATCTCTACAGTCGGCAAAGCGTCAGGATCTTTCTTGGTGATTCTATATGCCAAGGGTTTGTTGTAGTTTTTGAAACTCTTGTTCATACACGGGCTAAAATGAGTCATCCAGTCGTAGTTACATCCGAGAACAACCAGCACATGCCTCTTCTTGTGCTGCTTCTTGAATGCAAGAATGAGCTTTAATAACGCTTGAGCGATGTTAGTTGTCAGGAAGGTGCTCTTCCACCCGATATCCATAACTCGAAATTCCTGATCATCTCCATCGTGCCCGTGCCCTGGTGGCTTGCGATGTGACTCTACTTGGAAACGGATTCCTCTGTCAACGACATTGAGCCCAAGGAAACCCAGCATCGCCCACGCGGTGTTATCACCAGCTCCGTCCCACTCAAGATATAATTTCCACGCTTGCATTGTGCGAGGGTTCCAAAGTTGCCAATGTAAAAGTGCGGCAAGCATAGTAATGTTGCTGTTCGCGCCGTGTTCTACCGCGCCTTCAAGGTACGTCAGAATAAAATGCGTATCGGTAGTGTAGCAGGTATTGATTCCAACGCAAAGGCGAAACACAATTTTTCCTTTGAAATCTTTCGCGGCGCGGCGGCAAGATGGGATCTTCACTGGCGGTTTCATATCGGCTGATATGACTGTGGCAGCAAAATCTGCTGGTGCTGCCTTCTTGCGCTGCATGCTGGCAACGCGGCACGCCCTGTGAATTTTGTGATATGAAGCCTGCTACGGCGACGCCATTCTTGAGCTTCTACTTCAGTCCTGAAACCGTTAGAATGATCAGCAGCAAGCTCTGTGCAGATCTCGCATTTTGAGAAATCTCCTTCTGCAAAACAAACCTGTAATAAGTAATGATAACGAAAATATGCATAATACCTCTGACAAACTTGACGTGCGGAAAATCCATGCGCCAAACTTTGTTGATCGTATTGTCTGTCGGAGGATTATTTGGATCAACTCGTTTCGAACAACCAAACCGAAGGCACATATCTTTCCAATTCTCGCGAACATAGTTTTGGACTCCTGCGTCCTGAGCCATTTCTTGCATCCTCCATATTCCGTCGCTGCATATCTCCGGGTAACTCTCCATGAACTTCTCGCAGAGTAATACTGCTACCACATCTTCTGTTTCAGGAACGGTTGAGTAGCTTTTTGTCAAAACCTTCGTGTTATTTGCAAGAAGTTTGTGTGCTCTTGACAAAACTTTATCACCGATCCCGTAGATACGCTGCCAGGCTACTTTGCACACAGCCTCCGTTAAATACATATACTGAAACGATCCAGTTTTTGTTTGAAACGATTCAAGCTGCGAAGCTGCCCAAGAATAAAGCTCACTGAGAGACGATGACGCATTCTTCGCTCTCGTGTAAAGCACATCACGCGTGTCGATAAATGAATAACACTTCCACTTTTTGCAGCAGACAGACTTAACTTCCCTGTCCAAGTCGGCGAAGGTAATCCCCAACAGTTTTTGGAGCGCAGACGGTCTCTGAAGCTTCACTGCACCTTTCGTGCGACTTTTCATCGTGTAGGGGCGCGTTGGATTCTTACGTGGTCTGCTGTAAGGAATTGGTGATAATCTCATGATGTTATACAACAGCTCATTCGATTCCATAAGCTCGTCGAAGTTCAATCGAAGCTCGTTGGATAATTCCGCATCGTCCACGCCGACCAGAGGAGGAAGCAATCCAGGGTTGATAGATGCAGCATCACCGTTTGAATCCGTATCTGAACACTCTTCGTCGACGTTCTACGCAAACAAGATCGCTTATGAACATTAACCAGCATGAACATAGACAGGTAGAGAAAAAAAATTACCATGGAGCCAGTAGGAAGATATAGTCTAGAGCTGCTGCAGCTACTAACATCATATCCTGTAGTGACAGTAGAACTGTCTGACTGTTTCCAGCTGTCGAGGTTAGCATCAACGTCAGGAACACCTGCCTGTAAAAAAGAATCTTCTCAGTAATAATTTTCATTTATTTATTTTTTACCTGTGCATCACTCAAGCTTGATTTTTCTGTGATGACTGTAATGTCCGAGCTTTCCCTGGGCAGAAGCGTGCGGCGACTATCTGAAATTGAGGACACGCTGTCGAGAAGCTTCCTCTTTTTTTCCGGCGGAATAGATGATGACCTGGAGAGCGGTTGCTTTCCATCAGAACTAATACTGCTGACCGACGCTAAAAGTTCAACCTTTGCTTCATGAAGCAAGGAAATTGACTTAAGTGGAAGCGGATGTTCTTTCTCAGGAACGATGAAACATACATGACCAATGTCAGTCTCGAACAGGAAAACTGGGATTTTAGCTCCTTCCTTGGCAGCCTCTTTCAACCAGACCGGATGTGCATCGCTTGGCAGCGTAGCTATCTCTAGGTCTGGATTAGGCGCATAGCTGAGCAAAATCTCTTGATCTTTCGATATTGCGGTGGTGACAGTCACAATAGGAGTACCCTTGCTGACCTGACATTATTTACAACAATATTTATAGAAAAAATACAACACACGTAACAAAAACTTACATTGCATGGATGTATGTAACAACTAACATAATTTACCTTCACGTTCGGTCGGCAAGTGTCATCGTCGAGCTTGTTGAACCCTTGCGATGAAGAGTTGATGAGATGCATTGCATTCCTGCTCGATTCGTTAATGAATTTAATTGGATGCATCCCTGTTTGCAGGGAACTCCCAATTTTCATAGTGAAATGATCAGAAAATGCAGCATGATCTGCAGCACGCAAAGACTTTCCTCCTGGTTCGAGGAGCCCAAGCTGAAAAGAAGGAGGAAGGTATTTATCAGCAAAGACTCCGTAGCCACCACCACGGTGTGCCACATATATCGGCGCCTTGCTAGCCCTCAGCATGGCATACCTAAAGTTTGAAATACACATGAAAAAAATGGCAGCGCTTCCCGTTAGAGGGAATCACTAAAAAAAAAAAGGACAGAGAAAGGCTCACTGATAGAAGGCCACACACACTAGCTAGTTATACTAAAGCTAGTATCTATACTCCCCTCTTTAAACTATGCTATATAATAATAATAATAATAATAATAATAATAATAATAATAATAATAATAATAATAATAATAATAATAATAATAATAATAATAATAACAATAATAACAATAATAATAATAATAATAGATTTATCAGTCAATTGGCCTTTGATCCTGTCGGACATGTGCCTCCATTGGTAGCACGGGGCCGTTCGGTGACGCGGCTCCGCTCCAAAGACTCAATAATAATAATAATAATAATAATAATAATAATAATAATAATAATAATAATAATAATAATAATAATAATAATAGTGCTTCTCAGTCAATGGCGAATGCATTTCTGCACATGTGCCTCCATCGTCTCACCCGTGAGGGGAGTACGAAGATTTGACGATAGGCTCTACTGACACCCCCGCAAGGCAGCTCCAAGCAACAATAATAATAATAATAATAATAATAATAATAATAATAATAATAATAATAATAA